>RJWT010052426.1:0-10546 GCA_004365215.1 Cuniculus paca | reverse complement strand
ACTTCTTTTACTCCTTAGTAACATACTTTATCTCTTTTTCTTCTCCTCTTTCCTAGCTTCCTTTTATTTTCAAATTTTTTTTAGCTTTCCTTCCACAAGCCCTTCATTTTACTAGTATTACTATTAATCCATCAATCTGTAGTTATTTACTTGAATCTGATTGTGATTACTGTTCACCTGAATGTGATTACTGTTGAATTCTTTTCCATTGTTAATGTTACATTGGTTGCCTCATAGGTATTTATGATGTCATTATTTAGCTTATCTTTTGTTCCTATATCATTATTGTAGATCTCTTCTCTATTGTTAAAGGGTTCCAGTGATGAGTTTATTGGTTCTTATGGTATGTGAACCATAAGGACTGAGACTGAGCTTTGTTTCCTTTGTTTGTTTTAAAAACAAAACAAAGCAACAAATAAGAATAAAAACAATGATACAGAATTTTTCTTTGAATATATTATAGTTGCTGTCTTTTTTGTATTACCAGGGTAGCATAGTTGCTGTTTTTCATTGGGTATTCCTCTATGCCAATATCTGATTTGTCTTTGTGTCATCAGTAATAATGCTTCCCATTTCCAGATAACTGTAAGCAGGGCAATTTACAGTGAATCATTCTTTACTCAAATTGATAGAGGTGGTTGTGTCTTGCAACAGAGGCAAAGAACTATAGTTAGCCATGCCTAGAGCACATCACAGGAAAGCAGATACTAACTAAAGAGATTTCCAAATTCTTTCCATTGTAATCAACCCTCCATCCTGAAAATGCAAACACAGAAGAACAACAAAGAAAGAAAAATGACAAAGCAAAGTAATAAAATGAGTCCAGAAACTCCAAAATTTGCCAATGTTGACCTGTGTGGCATTGATGTGAAGACAATCAAAAGCTGAACACCTGAAATGTATGAAATGATAAAAGAGAAGACAAAAAAATAAGGTGCTCAGTGAGTTCAAAGATTATATAACTAAACACAAGGAAATTATTAAACAGAATTATCAATAGGCTTTAAAAAAAAACTAGTAAAGAGCTGTCTGAACAAAGGAAAACAATACACAATTTCAATGATCACTTTATCAAAGAATTTGCGTCCTTGAAGAAGTAGCAATCAGAAATCCAGTACATAAAAATTCTTTTGAAAATATGGGCAACGTAAGTATACAATGTGAGAACATAATGTCAGACCCAGAAAACCCTACACTCGGAGATACTGTGAACAACAAGGGATAATGAAAAATGGATTCGAAATTTGCTAGATGACACAAAAACGTTAATATACGATTAATTGGAATTACTAAAAAATCAAATAAAAATAGTATAAAAACTATTTACAGAAAAAATGGCAGATATATTTCCAAATATGGGGAAAGAAGTTAATACACAGATAAGTGAGGGATATAGTACACTAAATAGCCATGATCAGAAAAGAACTTCTCAAGAGCACATCATAGTCAAAATTTCACAAATCCAACACAAAGGCAGAATCTGAAAACTTGTTAGAAAAAAAAGAAAACCACAATACACTTATAAATGTAAATCCATTAGAATTACAGCAGACTTCTCAATAAACTTGAAAAGTCAGGAGAGCTTGAAGTGAAATGTGTGAAGCCCTAAAGAAAAATCATTTTCAACTCAGACTCATGTCTTGCAAAATTGTCTTTCAAAATTGATGGAGAAATAAGATATTTCCATGACAAAGAGCACCATGAGAAATTCAACTACCAAATGTGGACTCCAAAAGAATTCTCATGGATATACTAGACAGAGACAATAAAACCAAAAATTCTAATCCAAATAATACACTAAGAAGGGTGAGCATATAAGGGGTGATAAGAAGCCAACAATATGAAAATAATGCAATGACAGGAGTAGTACCTTTCAGTAATAACTTTCAGTGTAAATGCTCTCAAGTCTCCAGATTGGAAAATTGCATCAAAGCCAAAATGCAAAGTCCTGATATATATATATAAAACACGGTTAATCATAAATGATATTGATAAACTAAAAGTCAAAAGATGAAAAACAGTATTTCATGCTTTGGGAACTTGAAAAGAAGCAGAAGTAACTATTCTATTTTGAGACAAAATGGACTTCACACCAACACTCATCAAGTGATGTGAAGAAAGTCATTATAAATTGACTAAGAGAACAAATCAACAGGAAAAGAAAACAACTATAAATATATATAATACACAGGTTGCAACAATAATTTGAGTGAAATCAGAGAATACCAAATTATAAATACATTAAAGAGCAAAATCAAAGATAAATAATAGGAAACAAGGAGCTAGATATTTCGCAAATAGAAAGGAGCTCAAGAAACTTAGCAAGATGAGTGGGAAGGAATGGAGAGAGGAAGTAAAAAGAATTAAGGTGTGTTATTCACATTAATACATTACTCATGAATGAAATTATTATGTACTATAAATGTACTAATAAAATTTTGAAAATAGAAATTATTTGTATATTATAGTCACTGTTGCTGTTTTTGAATAACATCTTTTAATTGAAATAATGGTTTATTAAACATGTAGAGATTTACTATTAGTAAATTCGGTGTGCGTATATTTGAAGAAAAATTAGTGGAAGTCAGCACCAATAAGCTTATCTTCACTACACCCCAATACATAGTCAGTAGAAATATAAGCCATTGTTACTAATCTTCCCCCTAATCAAAAGTCACTGGCATAAAAAAAGGCAATATTAAATATCTAGTATCAAATGCTAAGTTTTATTCTTTATTGGTGTATTTATATAAACTTCTCATAGACAATTTTTAAAATAAATTTTGTTGAAACATAATATATAACATCAATAAAATGATGAGATTAGGGAAGAAAATATATTCATGTGTTTTAACAAATTGTTTTGAAATGAAAGAATTTGGTGGATTATTCATGGACTCATTTTATGAAGTAACAAAACCAATTAATATCTAGAGAAATAAATTTACATAGCTCTAGAAATACTTCATAAATTAATACTTAATAAATTACACACCAAAAATATACTTAAATTATATTAAGGCATTATAAATTCCAGGGTTTGCAAAAGTTATGGTAAATTTAGAACTCCATTTTCAAATATTCAAAATTCTGATACAGTTTGAAGTCGTTGAGCTATAATGTTTGCTTAAGGAAACTACTTAACTTTCTCGAAAATTTCTATGTCTTCCCAAATAATTTTTCTATTGTGTTAGAGGTAGAGGAATAGGGGTGGAGCAATTGTTTTCAGAATTCAACACACACATTCTAACAGATAATAAATTAAATTTAAAAAGAAACATTGTGAATAAAAGTGCACTAATTAGATAATTTCTAAAAATAATATATGTTTTGTAGAAACACTTTAGAAGAGTTTTAACTCATCTAAAATCAACAAGAAAGAATTACATTCAATTACTAATAGTCTCAACTTGACGTTATTCTAAATGTGGTCTGAAGCAGAGAAATTGAATAATGCATACTGCTTTGTAAAAGTTGAGAAATATTGAATAATGCATACTGCTTTATAAAAGTTGAGAAATAACAGGCAAATTTTACTGAATACTGCTGGTTGCTAGGAGAATGGAGATGAAGTAGCTGTAGATGCAAGATAAACGCCAGTGAATTGAACAACCAAGTTGTTGCCTCAGACTCATCTAACATCAATTTAGAAATTCTATTTTGTTTGAATTTAAAGGAAAGACAGGGGGCAAGGGCCTAAATTAGTCATTCCAGGAATAAAGATTATAAAATTTGTTTAACTGCTTCATCTCTTACATAATCAATAAAACAGGAAACTCAGAAGGGATTAACTGTAATTCAAAGCTTTTATGCAAAACAAGTCCAGCTTTTAAAAGTCAAACCCCCCAAATCTACCTGTAGTCAAAAGCCCTTTGAGTTGTCAAAAGTTATTTTATGTCTAATTTCTCCTAGTGAAAATCTTAGATTTTGACTTTGAACAAAAGAGGGTGGTTGTATGTAACCTGGCTGAGTGGCTAACAGAGCATAAGTTTGAAATATTATGTAAGGCTTTTGATCAAGAAAAGCATTTTGTTCTATTTGTGTATATATCCAAGAGAAAGCATATTTGTTTTGAGTGCACTAGAAAGAAAATCATGGTTATTTTGAGCATATGTTTTAAGTTTAATGAAAAACAATTGCTTCAAAACTTTATTTCTGTGTCTGGTAACTATTATAAACTAGTCATGTAAGTTTAAAAACTTATAATTTTTCAATAAATTGTCTCTATTTTTCTAAGAAAGTGTTTTATTACTGAGGTTATAGAAGACAAACAAAAACTTCTGGTGAAAATTGAGATCATCTGACCAATTTTTCTAACAAGTACTGTCTCAAATTAGAGAATGTCATGTTACTGTAAAAATAAATATAGCATACTTGAACAAAGGTTTAGTATGACTGAATATTAGTAATGAACTAATCCGGACAAGGTATGGTTTAAGGATTCTGTGTTTTCTGATAGTAGTTAAGAGAATGATTGCAACAAGTAATGTTAAACATGACTCAGAACTCTAGATTACTTTTCTTTCAATTTAATGAGTTTATTGGTATATGTGTGGTATATAAAATAATCACATTCATTATAGGGAATTTGTACCTGTACAGTATATAACTTGATTCTTTTTTTCCCATTCCCCTACCCTACCTTCAACCCTCTTCCCCTGCATATTTACAAAAGTTTTATATCCATTTTCCCTTCTTTTCTAATTTTTTCTTTTCCCTTCCTTCTTTTCATCCCCCACTCCCTAATTCCCCTTCCTACTTAAATATTTTCTTACTATTTCACAATATCTGTTATGTATTTTGTACCATTTTTACTCTTTTGGTTTCTCACACCAGAGAAACTATGTAGTATTTACATGTGTGTCTGATTAATTTCACTTAAGAGTATGTCCTCAAGGTGCATACATTTAGCAAAAAATCTCTCAAGCTTCTCCTTCTTTATGTCAGAGTAGTAGTCAATTGGATGGAAAAAAACCACATTGTCATTATCCATTCATCAGTTGATGGGCATATGGGCTATTTCCACAATTTAGCTATTACAAACTGTCACTATGAACATGGGTGTGCATATATCACTGTGGTATGATGCTTTCAATTCTTTTGAGAAGATACCAAGAATAGTGGGAAAAAACTTTGCAGCTGTTCCTCAGACAAAGGAATAATATTGGAATATATAACAAACTCAAATAAACCAGAGGACCAAATTTAAAGACTCAATCCAAAAATGGGCCTCTGCAATCAATAGACACTTGTCAGATGAATTAGAAGCAAAAAATAAATATATGAAAAAATGACCAACATCATTGGTCATTCCAGAAATGCAAATTAAAACAACACTAGATTCCATTTCATCCCAGGAAAATGGCTATTATCAAGAAATCAATCAATAACAAATACTAGTGGGGCTGCAGGGGAAAAGGAACACTTATCCACTGTTGGTGGGAGTGCAGACTCTGGAATTCAATGTGGAGTTTCCCCAAAAACTAGGATAAGAGGTTCTATTCAATCCAGCTAGAACTCTACATTTCTTTAAGAAATGAAAAATAAAAAAAAAAAGGATTTGAAAATGAAGTGCCACATGCAAAGTTCACTTCTTAGTTTTAATTGAGAATATAAAAGAATTTTTTGGCTGGGAAAAATCAGTTCATTAAATTAATGTGATTCAATTATATCATAGGAATTTGCATAAAATATGTCTGCATCAACTGAAACTATAATATCAGGGAAAACTAAAAAGTTTAGTATGCGTTTTTATCTAGCAACTTAGAAACTCACTTAATTGATCTGACTTGTGTGTGTGTGTGTGTGTGTTTTTTTTTTTTTGTCACCGGGAATTGAACTCAAGACCTCGCACTTGCCAGGTAGGTGCTTAGGCCACTGAGCTAAATCCCACTTGTGTTTTCTTACATGTAAGCTAAAGAGATTGGAATAAGCAGCCAATCATGTTCCTTCACTTATAAGGAACTTACATAAACTGAACATGTATTAAGAACTGTCGATTCCACTTACGTATATCTAGCCCTGTGATCTAGTCTTGTGAATTCTCCAAGAGTCACTTTTAAACAAGCAAGAGTGCACAACATTTTTGTTGTGATGTCATTTTACTTACACTACAAGAGTAATACAAAACCATTGCTAAAATTCATACTTGTATTAAAAAGCCAAATTGATTTTCTCTCACTAGCCCATGTTTTACAAGCCCATGTTAGCAATTATTTATATTTTGATACTCTACCAATATACATGTATCTAAAGTGCACTATATGGATAATTGAACCCGTGTAAGTATCATATAGTAGTTTGCTTTTCACACTGTCTCCCACAATGCATGAATTTTATTTTAATAATTTCATCTTAAAAACTTATGGCATTTTACCAAATGGATATATTTATGCACATATCTCACTAGATAATATAAAGGTGTATATTTGTACATGAATATTCCTTTGTGAATGCATATTAGCGGAAAGTTTGACTTTTAAAGGAGTTGTATTGTTTTAACAAGAGAGTAAAAATATAATACAGATTTAGTTTGAAAATTTGTGATTTGAAAATGTCAAAAGGTTTTATAGCTATTAGTTTCTCCATAGGAAGTTTTGCTGTTTGTAATAGATTTATTATTTCTATGGTATTTGTGGTTCACAGCATCACAGGCCCATTATTTTTAACAAATTGTGCATTAAAAACTTATTTGTTTAATGTCTGCCAATTACAAATAACTGTTTAATTTCTTGGTTACATGAGAAATTGCACAGCTTTTTGTCAATTGATAACTTTTGAAATTTGTATGAATTACATGCTCAATGTTTTTAACTTTTTCTGGCAGCTGTTGATCCTTGTCTTCATTATTTATGAGAATTCTCCACATTAAAGATCTTTGCTCTTTTCCAAGAGGGTTATAATGTTATGGGCTTTTGTTTTGTCTTAGTTTAAAAATATTATGTAGCCAAAGATATCATTCCATAGATATCTAATCAGTTAATAATTAATTTAATATTTTTAGTTTCAAAAAAGTAATACCTACAGTTCTGTACAAGGTCAAATACTACCAAAGCTTATAGCAATATATATTTGTATTTCCTTTCTCTACAATCCCCACCATTATTGCCCCATGTGTGAATAGATTTCACTTTTTAGTGCAACAATGTATCTCTGTACTCCTAGTTAGCACCATTATTCTTTCTCCTGTTTAATCAACAATTTCAGAATTTTTATGTTGGACTTCTATTATTCATTCATATCTTATGATTCATATTTAAAATTGGAGTGCACCATGATTACATTTCTTTCTTGTTTTCGTGACTTCACCCTTTTCCAGTTTTTGAGGTGAAATATGAAATTAATCATCATACAGAGTGCAGCTCACTGACTTCAGTACATTGATAAGCTTGAGCAAGCACCACTTCTATTTAATTCCAGACATTTTCATCCTCTCAGAAGAAACTCTCATACTCATTAATTAGTTAACATCCATTCCCTGCTATCCAAGACCCCCCAAAATTACTGCTCTTCGTTTATCTCCACAGATTAATCTATGTAGACTATTTCATCTATGTGAAATATATAATCATACAATTTATGACATGTTATGTTGGAATTCTTTCACACAGTAACATGTTTGCAAGCTCATGTATACTGTGTTATATATTAGTACCTCATCATTTTAGTATATTTGAACTATTCCATTACATTTACTGCATTTTACTTATTTATCTGTTGATGAACATTCGGATTGTTTCTATCCAGTCATTTTATGAATACTGTTACTATAAAAATTCATTTGCAAGTATTTAAGTATCTATTTTTAGCTATTTTGGGTATATATTCATGAGTAGAATTGCTAGATCTTAGAGTAATTTTATGTTTAATTTTTTGAGGAACTGCCAAACTACTTTTGCAGCAACTTTTGTTTACATTTCTACTAGTAATGGATGACGGCTCCAATTTCTCTATAACCTTTCAATATTTAATAGTTTTTGTTGATACAGTCATCCAAGTCAATATTTTTGTTGTTTCCTTTTGCAAGTTTTTATAACTTCTTCCCCTAATATTCAATTGTTTTTTAGTAAAAACTCTCAAGAAAAATAATATCAGACAATATAATAGCTCCATTTTCTTTGTAAAGAGTCATCCTGGAAACCTCTTCTCCTTCTATTCACGCCTATTACTTTTTGGGCCTCCTGAGAATGTGTTATCATTAGGTATGCCTTGCTATTTTTCTGGAGCAATTTCCTTATGTTTTCTGTAAATTGAAATCTCTTTCTCCTGTTGATTGAAAAGGGTCTAAAAGTAGCACTCTAAAATATTACCGTTATCATAAAATCCTCTTACTACTCTTAAAATCTGATATATGTAAACAATCTCATTCAATAAACATTTATTGATCTTGATACTTTTTTTAGGAGCCATACATTTACATAGAAATAAAATGTATAAATAATATTTAATCTTTGGTATTTAGGAATCTTAATTCTGAATTTTAAGTTTGGATACTGCATTATATTTTTCACCATCTCCTTCCCCAACTCTCATTCTCACTGTATATTCATGCCATTACATTCAGACTTCCAGTGTCAGTGTTCTTTCTTTTCTTTTAGTTTATTAGTTTTTTATTAGTCTTGTTTTCTTTTTTATTCTATATAGATAAGTCGCTATTATTTTTCTTATTTTTCAAGTTCACTTAATTCCCTCATAGTTGTGCTGAATGGGCCATATGAATTCCGTAGCTGAAATCAACAGTTACTAATTTTCTATTCCTATCCCAGACCTGTTGTGTTTAAAACTAGTGACTTAATGGAAATGTCAATTCTCTGCCTCTCAGAAGCCCTCCTTTCTTTCTTTTTCACTCATGCCACTATCTTTCTTTACCCTGAGAAGGATATTTAAGAACTTAACTTTCTTTAAAGCAGAGCAGTAAAAATAACAGGAGATAAAAATAGTCTGGATTAAAAACTCAACCCAGGTGAGCTAGTGCTAAATCTATGTATTTCTGTCTAAACCAACTTTTCTGAAAGTGTATTGCAATTTGATTTCCTTGTATCCTCCATAGTATTAAATGGAAATCATAACAATTCATCTTTCTCATGTTGTAAGAATTTTTTAAAATTTAAAAATCCTTTCTGTACCTGCTTTTCCTAATGGTGAGAAGCAGAGTTTACCTTGACTTATGACTGATTTTAATTTGAAAAGATATTACTGAATGCTTTTTATCTACAAGTCCAACTCGTAATCCTAGTCTGATGTAGAAATGCTGTAGTCCCAAGTAACCATGTAAAAAAGAGATATCTCTGTCAGGTCCAACATTGTTATGGTGTTAAATGATTTATAGCTTTATTTGTGTTTTGGGAATATGTACCTCAGGGTAGATGAAATATGAAATGAAAGAAGTTCTAACTTGAATGAAAGCATGGTTAAGAACTTTATCATCACTGATGGCAAAGTCTGAGACAGTAGGAAATCTGGTCAACTAAATTTGTCCTACAGATTTTAGAAATAGTAATACCACAGATCTAGTTGTCTTGAAATACAATTCTGTATGATTCTGAGTTTCTCTTCACCCTTTCTCTTCTCTATGCCAGCACTGGGGAGAAGGGAGTATTTCTAGGAAATCTCAGAGTAAGATACTGAGCTACTATTAAAAGCAACAACTGGGCAATGTTAAAGATTTATTGGAGCCTTTCAATAATATTAAGCAAAGCAGTTGCTGATTTAATTATTACCAATGTGAAAGCTCAACTATTTTCATTTGAGTATAAGGAAAAGTGTTAATCCAAAAAAAGTACGAAAATTCATTTTAAACCACATAATTTAAAAAGTACTAATAAATTTTAGACTCTATCTTAATAATTTTAGCATTTAACACTGTTGATTGCTTTTGCAAGACATTCTCCTTGAATTAAATTAGCTAATGTGAGTTTTTATTACTAGCAAAAACAATTTTGACAATGAGAGAAATTGGTATTTAGAAGTACAAAATTTTTTAAAGTGTGAGTCTTAAAACTATGGAAATGTTTAAATCAAAATGGGTACAAAGAAATGAATACCCTTCCATTCAATAAGAAATAAAATAGAAAAGCCTTTGGTTTCATTTGGTTTCTTTTGGCCTTTGGTTTCATTAAAAATGAGTTTAAGTCTTTTTTTTTTTTTTTTACCAGGAAATGAACTCAGGACCTCATGCTTGCCAGGTAGGCACTGTTCCGCTGAGCTATACCCTTGGCCCTGAGTTTAAGTCTGTTCTAACTACCACTATATGAACAAACCATCCCAGGTTGCTCTAGACAGTCTCTTTTTTTTTTTTTTTTTTGACAGGGTTATGAAGTCCAGGTTGGCCTTGAGCTCACTTTTGGGATTACAGGCATGTGCCACCATGCCCAGCTACAACAGTCTCTTTTTTAGTACTAAATTAGTGCTGTGGAAACCAGGATTGTTGCCTTTGACTTGGACAAGTTAGATTCTTTACTTTATAAATTGTCTCTATGTCCTATTACAAGAGAAACTAAATTCACTGATATATACATAAATGTGTATGAATGTATAAACACATACA
>RJWT010052425.1:0-10560 GCA_004365215.1 Cuniculus paca | reverse complement strand
AAGAGTCAACAGGGAGGTAAGTAGAAATATGAGGCTGGTCAATGCCCATCCAAATGGCTGTGTCTTAAGCAAAGCAATAACCATATCCAAACCAAAAGACCATAATTTAGGATACTGTCAAGCTCAGAATTAAAAGCAAGTAAAATACTAGACTTCTGAACCATTAGAAAAGCTAACTGAGATTAACAAATGTTGACTAAACTTCAAGGTTCTTCTTATGCTTAAATAAATAACTGTAATAACCCCAAAACTCATTTTTACCCTATATTTCATGAAGACTTAACCTTAATTTCAATGATCAGAATCAAATGTTAAGATTTTTAAGATAATTTAATAGTGCTAACAGTATTCCAAATTAAGCCAAAAAGATCAATAAAAAATTCATGGGTGAATGCTGGCAGAGCGCCAGGAGCCCCATCTGCGAGTCACACATCACATACTGTTCGCACGTGATTTGGTTTTCTTTAACCCTTGGCAGTGCACACTGGGATTTCCCCAAAGAGCTCCCAACACTAAAGGTTTATCTACCAGCGCCAGTGGATTAATTGGGAATGGCATGCAGGGCTCCTGGGAAAAATGGTGCAGAACCAAACTGCCTGGGGCAATTTAATTTCTCATCTCAAAAAGGCTAATTTTCAAGTTATACAGGGTCTCAAATGTACACACACAATCTAAATTGTTCTCTCATCTGAAATCAAAGATTATAGAAAGCCAATTAATATGGTATTGTTTCCTGTAAAGTTAGCCAAAAATCTATACGGATGCCATTATTTTTATTACATTACATGATATGAAAACTAAAACTTATTTCCCCGGGCCGCTGGTTTGAAAGAATAAGTCTCTGGTACAAACTATCCTCCCAATCGGTGGCAGGCTTGATGAAGCCAGATTTCATCCATCACGTCTACATGAGTATCACCACAATGTCTCTGCATTATGCTAATCACCACAGCCGGTTGGTTAGCAAAGAATCTTTAAATAGGCATGAAATTGCCAATGTTGAAAATAGGGAATGAGGAAGAGGATGAAGAAGAGAAATTAGAGTACTTTTATCTCATTTATACACACATTTATAATGAAGAGAAACCAGTGTGTCAGCTAGTTAATGAGGTGACCAAGATTATCCAAAAAAGGTTATTAAAATCTCGCTCAATTGGAATCTTAAGGTGAAAATATTAGAGAAATTAAAACAACTGAAAAATCCTATGATAAGTATTGAGAGAAAGGGAAAAAACTTTCAAATGAAACTAAAACAGGCACACGCCTGTAATCACAGCACTCAGGAGGCTGAGGCAGGAGGATCACTGTGAGTGTGAGGCCAAGCTGGACTACACAGAGTAGGTAGGGTGAGTCTAAACTACAAGCAAGACCATGTATTAAAAAAAGAAAAAGAAAAAGAAAAAACTGGAATTGACCTGGGATGTGTCTCAGTTGCAGAGTGCTTGCCTAGCATGTGTGAGGCCTGGGTTTGATCCCCAACATTGTGTGGGAACACACACACAAAAAGATACATCTTACGTGGCACTAACATACAGCAGTCATTGAATATGCATTTGTTAAATGAATGAGAACCTAAGCATGTCTAAATGTTTCAGCTTAAAGATAACCATCTTATTAACAGTAACTAAAACAAACAGAAAACCATTAGCAACTTAATCTCAGGTAACCAGCCTCAAAGGAGGAAATCGGATCCCTACCTTCCCTCAAAAACCTTTCAGATGATGAGGCCATTTTGGAGGGGAGGAAAGACCTTTCTTCTTCATGTCTGAGACTGCTTATTCTTTGAAAATATGTAAAGGGAAAAAGGCAACTCGTTCTACTACTTTAAGTCATCTGGCTTGAGCAGCACGATAGCTTTAAACCAAGCTATTTATTCAGGCAGTTAACCATTCTTTTTTTTTTTCTTTAATGTCCCTACTAAAATCACTCAAAGAAACAGCATTAAGGAGTAACACAAGGCTGCCATTCTCTACAATTTTCTCAGAATTTACAACATGACAGCTATTTGTCACTAATGTGGACGTATATAATGGGCAAGTGTGCATCAGAACTCTCCCAGAGAACTTCAACTAGACAGACACACCAGTGCACTCATGCCCAGCACATGCTTTCCAAGAAAAACCTTAAAATGCCCCACATAGACAGAATATATTAAGACAAACGAAAGAAATAATCCACTCACCTGACTGTTCTCTTTTATCCACATTGCGACCACAGAACTAGACACATCTTTTATTGTACATGCCACTGTAAACGCTTCCCCTTCCCTCAGAAGATAGCTGGGTTTAGACACAGACACAACTGGAACAGCTTTGATGGCTAGAATAAAAAGAAAGGCAGCCCTCTAATAATTGGTTCTATTATAGCATGAAATTTTAACTTGCCTTTTTCTCTTATAATGTACACAGCTTACTCTGTCATCTTTTAAATAAAATACAAAATGTGGTACTAACCTACTTGTGTGACTTGGATATTTGAAGACTTATATGTATTTAATTCACAATTAAATCACGTATCCTTTAGGTAAATTCATTAATACTCAGTGATGAGGTAGGCATGTCTACATGGAATCACACTGCTTCTGGAAAATGCTTTTTTAAAACAGGAAGCCTTGGCATAGCGAAGCAGCTTTATGATTTCATGGAATTTGACTTAGACATAATCATATTCTTTTAACCAAACAGGCACTTTTCTCACTTGTTATATGAATAATAAATACCTTGCTGTCTCCTGAAAAATCTCAAGTTGGATTTTTTTGACAAGATTTCACTATGCAGTTCAGGTTGGCCTTGAACTCACTTGGTAACCCATGTTGGCCTTGAACTTGCAGCAATCCTCCTGCCTCAGCCTCCCGAGTGCTGGGACTACATTCATGCCCCACCACACCCAGCTAAAATCCCAAGTTTTAAATAATTATGTTTTCCTTAACTTGAAGAAGCATACTTTTTCAAGTCTTAATAAAAATTCCACTCCAAAGCAGAATGCCAAATAGTATCAAATTAGGCCCTTTCAAAATCTAGATCATGTGCCAGCTACTGAAATTGTTTGTAATGCCACAATAATAACCAGGCCCCCTGTCACTTATTACTTTTCTTTTCAATTCTCAAATAGTTTGAGAAAGCATCAAAATTAATCGGCTAAAGAGAAAAGTCAATTCACATGTTGATAGCAAATTAAAGAATGAATTAGTAATCCCAGAGAGTCAGATCACAAATTTCAAACCCAGCCTGGACAATTCAGAAACCCTGTCACAAAGACAAGGACTGGAAGTGTCACTCAGGGGCAGAGCATTTGCCTAGCGTGTATGAGGACCCGGGTTCCATCCCCAATACTGTGGGGGAGGGGGTGGCTCACTTGTAGGTTGTTTCCAAAAAACTATTTCAAAAATCAAGTGTGATTAAAGCTTCTTTCCCATTGGGTTCCTCACTGTGCAAATGCACAAGACGATTATGTAAATGTGAGACCACCCAAGTGAGTAGGTTTATGACCATCCCAGGATAATCTAAATGCCAGTCTAGAGTAGGCACACCCACCTGGAAAGTCACTGGCCACCACTGGGTTTGGGGTTGTGAAATGACAACCAGCTATCTCTATCTGGAAGTCTGGAGAGCTCATCAAGAGCCTGTGCCCTGCTTACTTACACTAAGGCTGACCAGCAAGGAAGAGGGAAAATATCTAGATGAACAAAGTCTCTGATGCTCAGAAGAAAGGGACCGTACCTGCCCTCACTTTCAGGATGAACCTGTCCGACTGTACCAACTTGCCCTCCCGATGGGCCGTGCAACGTAGACAGAGTCGATGGTAGGCACGCTGAACATTTCTGATGGTGATGCCGGCCTTGGGGTCGGGCACAAACGTTAGGTCCTTGGGGAGAGGCTTCCCGTCGCACTCCTTGAGGGAATAATTGGTCACCTCTGGGTCCGTCAGAGGACAGCGGACCAGCGTGTCGTTGTCTTCTTTCCCATACAAGGGAAGCCCAATAAGGAAAAGTCTGGCAGGATCTACAAGCACAGCAAAAATCAGCAGTTTAAATGACTGGTCATGAAGATTTTTGACAAATCTAAAATGCTGCCTTTTGGGACAGTCAAATCTCTGTGCAAACAAAAGAAAAAATGTATCCAGAGAGTACTAACACTTGAGAGTTAACATGCATTAAACACTCACCATGTGTCAGCGACTAAGGTTAGACTACTACATACTTCTTATCTTATTTATCTTCACAATATCTCTGTAGTACAGGTTGAGTAGCCTTTTTTGGAAATGTTTCGTATCTGCGTATTTGCCTAGACCTTACCAGTTGAGTATCCCTAATCTGAAATCCACAACCCAAACCTTGTGTCATGTCGTATTGAAAATGTTTCAGATTTCAGAGCAATTTGGAATTCAGATTTCTGGATTTGTCATGATTCAACTTATCACACTGATCACCACTTGATGGATAAAGAAACAAGTCTCCAAACAGTGACACTCCTCAGGTGACAAACCTTGGAAAAGATGGTGCAGACCTCAAATCCAAATCTGACTGATTCCAAAACTTGAGCTCTTACTAATCTGAGAATACTTTATTACAATAGTTTTGTTTTTTGTTTTTCCCCCCTGCAATAGGAGCAGCAGCTAAGAGTAAGCCAGTCTGATGATTCCAACTGAGGGCGTTGGAAGGTTTCACTGCCTCTAACCCCTCTGCATGGACCTTTTTCCAGAGCTGCCAGGCTCCAGAATAGTTCAGCTCCTGCAGAGAATCTAGACAACTCTGAGCAGGCTTGGCAGTGCAAGTAACATGTTGATCTCCCTCTACTCACATTCCTGAAGAGAAATACTTAACATCAGGAAAAGAAATAATCTCAAATGCACAAGAAGAGCTATGAATCTCCTGAACACCAGGGCAGACACCGTCCTCCCCAAACCAGGATCCTTGTGAGTGGAAGGGACAGTTGGATCATTACACCACAACATCAGACATAGGCAGGGAATGGTTCCAGCAAATGGGGGTGACCCACAAGTGAACATAAGCCTGTGTATTCCGTGGGCACAGTCTGCTGCCACCCTCGCTGTGTGACTGGTAACACAGATGAATGGGTGGGTCCACTGATTACGTTTAAAAATCTGTGTTCAAATTGTCCTTTCCACCTGGAAATCAGGTGTCCTAGCAAAGCCAAATTTGACATCATTAAGATATACCTATGTTTTATCAAACAATTTTTAAAACAATGACAGCAGTGAAGTACATACCGCTCAGCCTGACTAATTTCCCTGTGAATAACTTACAGTGTGATGGTCAAATTATGATTTGAAGCAAGAGTTGGTTATTCTTCTGTCTGCTCATTCCCAGTCATCACCGTCTATCTCCTACAACAATGGCCTGCTTTCTTTCAAGGCTGTGACATAAGATTACTTCAGAACTTGAATGTCTTAAATTGTGATAATTATGGATAGGTCTAAATTATAGCAGTGTGTGCGCTCTGTGAGCCAGTTGGCTAATTCTGCAGTTTTCCTGGAGTACTCAGTTTTCTACCTATCCTACTAAAAAGCAGAATGGTATTTCATTACCACCTGGAAATTACAGCACACGGGCCGGCCGCCTCAGCAGTGACGGAACTGTAGCCCAAAGCTAAGCTATGGCTTATCTGCGTGTATTTCTTCTCAGCCACTCACTTAGGAAAGGACAACTGATAACTTAGGAGAAGTATAGTTGATTTCACCGCTATCCTCAGGGTCAGCTTTTTTAAACCTTGATACTGTGTGCTAGAATTTGCATCACTCTCTCTCTTGCGGTTCCCTAAGGCAGAGCGGTGCAGGTCACCTTATCCCAACACTGCAATGAGGAAACAGATTCTAGTCATCCACAGTACCACGGATAAAGGCTTCTTACCTCAGGCCTCTCTTTAATGACAGCCCCAGGCCTGGTATACCCAGATCAAGAACCAGGACTTTGTTTCTCCTCCTGTAACCTGGATTTGTCTCTTACACTGCCAGTAGTTCTGTTTTAGTCAACCAAAGGATACAGCCCTGCCCAGCAAGATAGTAAAAGCACAAACAGATGAGTCACTAAATATGCCAAAGGAAATGAATAGAAAGCCAACGGTCACATTTCTGTTTCTTTTGTTTCTAAGAGATCACATTTTTTTTAAAGGAAATCAACTCTACAAACAACCTGTGACAGACACGGGAGGCCTAGCTGACCAAGATGTTTTTGTTTTTTCCATTTTACTCTCTAAGAGTGGGCCAAGTCTTTTGAAGCGCTGGTCTATGGAGACTTTACAGGACTTGGCTCCCTGAAGCGTTTCTACTAAGTGAAAATATCTAGGATCTCAAGGCATTAAGATGCTTCTATCCCAAAGGGCATAATTTATTCTCAGGTTTTACTCAGAGCACTGGGACGAATGGGCGAAACATACTGTAATCTCATTAGGAAGAACATCATAGCCTTGCACACCTCTACTAGCTTTTGATGCTGGTGGAAACCAACAAAGAAATACGGTTTAGTCATCTACATATCATTCCAAATTAAGGAGCAGACACTAAGTCCTCTAAAGCACAGGATCACAGGAAGCCAAGCACGTACCTCTAACAAATACATAGATGGAACTGCTTAAGCCGTCTTTATTGATGCAAGTGTATCTGCCCGTGTGGATAGCCTCGGCTTTTTCTCTGACCCATTCGCTGTCCTTGTTCTCGTTCGTGTGATCCAGGCTCTTGAAAGTCCACCTGACAAAGGCTGGATCGGTGCATGTCAGCCTGATCTGGTCACCAGCGCTGACTATTAACTCGGATTGTGCAGGAACGATGGATGGGGGAGACCGTTCCCCTGGACTCACAGATGGCTGAGAAGAGCCTGCCAAGAAAAATAAGAATCGTGTTGAGTTTGATCTCCTTCCTTGGCAAAATGAAGCATTTCTTCCAATACTGAGCTCCATCTTCTACGCACTCTACAATAAAAATAGGATGAGGCTGCCCTGCTATTTATGGCTGGAGAGGGAGTTTTATCTAAAGTTCATCAAGAAATTTTTTTTTTGCAACCCTTAGGTTAATCCCCAGAGTTATGGTTTGGTGTGCAAGCTGGAACTTGCTGGATATCACAGCCTTCTTAGGGTTAAACATACAAATAGGTCAGCCTTCCATTCTGATTATGGGCCACGCTCATGGTGCTGACATGCTGACAGCTTAAAAATGAACTCTCATGCTGTGGAAGCAAAAAAACCAAAAAACTACCAGCCAATCACTCTTTTGGCAAGAACATACATGGCATGACATCTCAGGGTTTTCTTCAAGCTTTATGAATTCACTTATTTCCATCTAATTCTCCTTATGTTACATTTATCAAAAAATAACTATTCACAAATCTCCAAGCAATAAGACAGACAACAATCATCCCCTTAATATGATCAGATCATGAGTTACTCTGTGGCATATGCTAGTTTTCAAACTCATCAACCTAATGCCTTGATAAGTTTCTTGGATAAGAAACCAGTGTATCTAGTTTATAAAGATAAACACTGTTGATGCTGAGCATGAAACTTGAACCTTAGAAAATTCACAAGACAAAGCATTCGTAAGCACATCTATGCATGCATCCAGGTAGCCAAATATCTGCAAAAGCACTGTGCTAGGTGGGGGAAGGTGGGGTACATGTTGGTGTGACACATGACCATTACACACTTCAAAAGCTTCTAAAACAAACTACGCAGGTGTCAGAATAACTGAACTAAAGCTGTAAGTTTAAACTGAAAGAAAAGAAGTAGTCTGCACCTTGACCATAACAGAAGAGGCAAAACAGAGGGAGAAGGAAGTGGTACAAGGAAAAGGCTGGCACTGAGCTCGGCATGTGAGGCCTTCTGAGCTACATAGGAACCAGTGCGGTCGGCAGTAGGGTTCCTTGAGGAGGCTGTGAGAGGTAAGATCAGGTAGGATGGAACCAGATTGTCAAGAGCTCTGCACATCTGGGTGTGATACTTGCAACATACCAGACACCATGGAGACTCACTACATGCTTATGGAAAACAGACATGCGATGAGACACTACATCGATCACGGAAAGGCATGGCAAGCACCGCTCCACAAGTAAGGCGATAAAAACCCACAATAAGAAGTTAATAAGAAAGAGGAACACGACACTGTCAGAAAAAGAACCTGTTAATGGCTACAGGTTTTAGTGGAATTAAAAACCCAGAAGGTGAACTCATGGATGATTTGGTGAGGGGGCAGAAGAAAAGGTCCCTGGGGGAGAAGGGCTAGGGCAACAGCACAGTAGAATTCCTGAGAGGCTTTCAATTGCTTCTGTAGGATCATTCAGAAAATGGGTTGGGCATGGTGGCACGCCCCTGTAATTCCAACACTCAGGAAGCTGAGGCAAGACGATCCCTGTGAGTTTGAGGCCAGCCTGCCTATATGGTGAGCTCAAGGTCAGCGTAAACTATACAGGTAGACCTGGTCTCAAAAAAAACCAAAATAAAGAGAAAAGAAAAGGGCTCATGTGTACAGGACTTGTGGCCCTTTCTACACACATACACCAGGCTGGAGAAAGACTGACCTGAGTTCTTAGGGAACAGGAAAAGCCATCCATGCCAAGTGAAAAAAGGGGCAGATGGGACAAAGAGCATGGGTATAAAAGCAGCAAGAGTAAGTCCCATACTGGTCACACACAAGTTCAGGATGGCAGAAGCTGAGGACACGGCATGACCCTAAAAGGACTGGGACAGGAAAGCACAGCCCTGATGGCACCTGGTATGGGGCAGATGAATAGACTTCTCAGCAGTGGATTGCTTTCAATCTGAAACTCCATGGTCACAGCACAGGGATGACTTGTGAAGTTTAAAGAGGGAAAAAAAACAAAACAGGACCAAATTGTCGAATTTATAAAGAGGACCACTAAAAAGGAGGGAGAGAGGCAAGAAAGACAAGATATCAGAAAGTTGCAGAGAAAGGGTGGTGTTCCCAAGGTAGGTACCAGAACAAGAGCCCTCCCTGACACAGGGACCACTGAAATCCTAGAACATGGTTCAGGTGTGTGAAAATTTCTGTTTGCTCCTGGGTTAAAGGTTCCAAGTGCAGACCGCTCCTTGGATGCCTATAGCACAGAAAAATAGAAAAAAAAAATCTGTTGTTAAACAAAGCTGAAAGGTAAAGAAAACAGAATTGCCCACATGAGAGAGGTAAGAAGGAAGAGTCTCCGCGGACAGGGTACACCCAAAAGTGCTTAATAGAGGGGTTGACATTGTTTCCTGCACAGGAGTGCAGAGATGACCAATCTCATTTCCTGTTTATTATCCAAATACTTCACCTAGAGGCACTGATATAGCCCCATTGTGTCAAGCAAAGTACACCTGAGACCGAAAAGACTCCTAAGCAGCCTTGATTTGCTGAAAATAACAAGGTCAGTTATAATCATTAAATGTTATTAAGTAGCAACGAGGTGAGAAGTGCTGCACGGTCAAACAATCTGTGTCCACCAGGCTTTGCATCTAAGTGGAGCAGCCAGAATCAGGGCACAAGAGTGGCTGGGATTGTTTCCAGAGCTGCACAGAGCATTAAATAATGAAAACAGAAGCAGCAACAAATGAAGGTGCTATTACTTGCATTTCCATTATCCAGCCCTCCTTACAAAGGAACAGTTCAAGCTGAGTCTGCTCATAATATTGACAGTAAATTTGATCCAAAAATTCTCAAAGGATTTATATTGCAATATATTTCAATCAATTCAGTTTTCTCCCGAGTTGATCTTACTACGCACGCACGGCATACGTAGGTGCTGCATTTTAGCAGACTAAGTGTGTGTGGCTCTTGAATTAAGACTGCCTAGATGTGTATCTGGTTGCACCCCTTACTAATCCTGGGCCAAGTGACAACTCAATTCTGCCCCAAGTTCTCCATGTGAAAAGTGGGGGTGGTAGCAGCCCCTATTTTATAAGGCTTTTGTGCAAAGCGCTAGAACTGTGCTTGGGCACACAGTGAATACAAAACACATGCTGCACAACTTATTCTAGAAACAGAAACTCTTATCAGCCCCGCAAATCATCCTGGACACACCCACTTCTTGTTTCTGTGAAGGGTTCCCAGGTTGGCTCACATACTCCTGGCCCACTTTTCCTACAACAGCAAACCCTGGCCATCTTTCCTAGGGAGCCTGCGTTGCACATCCCAGTTTCCTTTTTTCCTGCTGCCTTACCTAGACAAGCCTTCCCATCTCACAGGAGGTAGCCTTCCCTGCAGGCCACCTCCTAACCCTGAGATCCATAACCCCAAATCCCCTTCTTAACCACTGTGCCAGCATCAATGCCTGTAACAGATGCAGCAGTGGCAGCGGCAAACAGTGGCCCCCTGGACCACTGAAAAGCACTCCATGGGACTCCTCGCCAGCTGCTTTCCTTAGACCCAGCTGGCCTCTCCTAGCCTGACCAGCTAAGAGTCCTGAGGGCGTTCTTCACCGCTGCCTGCCATGGCCATCTTTTTCCCTGCATCCCCAAGACACACCTTCTCCATCAGTCCCCCTTCCTGTCACAAAGACAGCACCGCTGAAGGCCAGCCTCTCCATGGATGTGGCTCCCTGAACCCTCTGGGTCATGA
>RJWT010052424.1:0-10521 GCA_004365215.1 Cuniculus paca | reverse complement strand
TCTTGAGCTGTTTCTCTTTTGCCAACAGGCTTCTGAAGCACTACTCTAAACCACTGGCCATCTCCTATCCTTAGGCTCAGGAAATTCCCAAACCTCTATCACAATAGTGAATTGTTTTTAATTAATTAAGTTTATTGGCACATTTTAGGTATACCTAACGATCACATTCATAGGGAATTTGTACCTGTACATAATATAACTTGATTCTTTTTTCCCATTTCCCTACCCTCCCTTAACTCCTCTTCCCCTCTTTATTTACAAAAGCTTCGTTTCCATTTTTTCCTTCTTTTCTCATTTTTTCCTGTCCTTTCCATCCTTTCCCCCTCCCCCTCCCTAGTTCCCCTTCCCCATTTGAATATTTCCTTCCTATTTCATAATATCTACTATATAGTTGGGTACTTATTTACAATTTTGGTTTCTCACACCAGAGAAACAATGTAATATTTACAAATGTGGGTCCAATTTATTTCACTTATGAGTATGGTCTCCAGTTGCATCCATTTAGCTATAAATCTCTCAAGTTTATCCTTCTTTATGGCTGAATAGTACTCCATTGTATAAAAAAACACATCTTTATCCAATCATCAGTTGATGGGCATTTGGATTGTTTTCAAGATTTAGCTATTACAGACTGTGCTGCTATAAACATGGGTCTCTATATATCACTGTGGCATGATGCTTTTAATTCTTTCAGAAAGATACCAAGAAGAGGAATAGCTGGATTGAATGGAACCTCTGGTCCTAATTTTCTGGGGAATCTCCACACTCATTTCCACAGTGGCTGCACCAGTCTACATTCCCACCATCAGTGAAGAAGGGCTCCTTTTCCTTCCAGCCCCTCCAGCATTTGTTATTGGTTGATTTCCTGATAATAGCCATTCTTTCGGGAGTAAGATGGAATCTCAGCATTGTTTTAAATTGCATCTCTCAAATGACCAGTGATGTTTAACATCTTTTCATGTATTGATTTGCTGTTTGTACTTCTTCATCTGAGAAGTATCAATTCATTTCAGATGCCTATTTTTGGATTTAAATTTAGGGAGTACATTTTTTTTTAGTTCTTTATATGTTCTAGACATTATTCCTTTGCCTGAGGGACAACTGGCAAAAATTTTCTCCCACTCTGTGGGTTGTCTCTCCACTCTGTTGGTGTTTTCTTTTGCTGTGCACAAGCTTTTTAATAAAATGAAATCCCAGTTGTTGATTCTTTGTAATTATTTCCCATGTAATTGGGGTTTTCACAACAGCAAATTCTTGGGGTTCCCTTCCTTTCCACATCACCAACTTGTTCTTCGGTGACAATCAAAGGAACACTAAACAAGTAGTTCTTCCCATTTCTTTTTCTTTTCTTTTTTTTTTTTGGCAGATGTCTGTCTGTCCACCTTCCTGCTTGTCTGTCTATCTATCATCTATCCATCTACTTTATACTATTTAAGAACTCAAAATTTTTAGTGTACCTCATAGCCTGAAGATGATTAGACTTTACATACTCATAATTCAGATTGTACCATGAACTTGAGGTAGTTTTTATCATTTCCACTTTAGAGATGATAAATGAGGGCTAAGAGAGATTCAGGATGTATTTGTGGTGACCAGGTAAGATTTTTAGCTGAGATTCAAACACAGGATACTAACTGGCAAGCTTTCTCCATGTTCATTACTACAAGAGTGTCAACTATATTGAGCCAGGAGCTTTGTGTAGAATGTTTACTCCTATCAAGATTTTACTACCTGCAGTACTATTTGACAAATCATTTATGACAAAAACACCACCTGTATACTTTCATATCCTTATTCAAAATGTGTTCAACATCCATTCATTAGAAGTTTTTGAGCACTTACCATGTACGAGGCACTGTAATTTCAGAATTTTGATGGTGGTGTATGTATTTTTTAACTAATGAGTCTACTCTTCTCAGCCTCTGTGTATTCTATCCAACCTACTCACGAACCACGTCTATGCTCAGGGCACTGTGTTGCACTGCTGAACTACATCCACAGTACTTCAGCAGATCTAAGTCCTGCCTCAACAGAGCTCACAGCCTCTAGAAAGAAGAACTGGAAGTAATTCAAGTAAAAAGTCAACTACAATTAGTGTCTTCCTTAAAAGATAAAAAGCCATAAAAGAACAACTAAGAAGAGAAGGTGTTTGAGATGGGTTTGAGTAGTATCTGGAGAGGGTGCAAGGCATGTGCTGGAAAAACTACAGCTAAGGAGAAAAAAGGATAGAGAAAGAAAGATGGCATGAGTGGACCATGGAATGATAACTGGTCCTTCTAGCAGAAGTAGGATGCATAAAATGCCAGACTGAGGGCCAAACTGGAAAGGTTGATTGGAGGTCCTTCAGTGGTAACCCCGAATGACCAAATGAGGCATTTCTACCATATTCAATTTGGAATAGGAAGTCAGTCAAGGCCTTTGAGTCAGGTGTAACTCAACTCAAATTGTGTTTTATGAGTAGTAATGAGGTACCCGTGGGTGGGATGACACAGGGAGAAAGAATAAAAGCGAGCTCAGTGGCAAACTCATCCCTAGCCTTCTTCATTGGCTACCCTTTAGTTTCTTTCTGCAGTTCACCTGGGCCCAGACAGCCTGATTCTGCTCCCTGATTGCAACTATGCAGTCACACTCCATCCTCTCCAATTCATGGACTTATGAAAGTCCAGTAAAGAGAAAGAGGTATTTTATTTTTTATTCAGGTGTTTTAAGTTAGTAGAGATACACCTGAATTTCTTCTGATGGCTTCACTGTTTTCCATGCAAATCAACAAGAAGGAGATCAGCAGATCTTTCATTTGCTGAATGATCTGTGGAGCTCACCCCACCCTATACATGATGTCAGCACGGCCACAACTGAGTGCCTTGCTGGGGAGTCAAAACCACATGCTACCTCTTTTCCATGGACTTCAGGGACACCTAACTTTTCTTTATTGTTCCAAACACAAGGGGCTGCTGTTTCTTCCTAGAACTTTCAGATTTGCCAGAAATGGCAAAGATTTGTTCTTTTCCCATTATTCCAATGAAACAACTTCTCTATACAATTGTTTAACTCTCCAGGGTTTGATACCATACCAATTCTTATTTGTTTTCTGAGAATTATCATTTCTGGATTTTTCCAGGGCTCATTCCTGGGCCACACTCCCACCACCCATTTTCTATTAATCATTCATCTTCCTGAAAGATCAGAGGGCAGTGTGTGTGTGTGTGTGTGTGTGTGTGTGTGTGTGTGAGTTATCCATTACTATAGCAAAATACTAAGATCAACAATTTTAAAGGAGGAAAGGTTTATTCTGTCTCATGGTTTCAGAGGTTTCAGTTTGTGGTTAGTTGGCTCCTTTGCTTTTGGGTCTGAAGTGAGGTAGAGTATCATGATAGGCAACGAGCAGTAGAACAAAGATACTCTCCTCATGGAGGCCGGAAAACAAGAGGAGAAACAGGAAAGGACTGGGATCCCAATATGCACTTCAGGGCATGTCCCATGACCTGACTACATCCAAATAGATCTGACCTCCTAAGTATTTCCTCATCTCCAGCACAGACTGACAACCACATCATCACCCATGGGCCATTGGGGGACATCTGAGATCCAACTCACAGCAGGAGGTGTTCATCGACACTTTCATCTTCTCCCTTATAATTTCAGTCAGCTGGCATTTATAATTGCATCACACCACTGGTGATTCTTCAGGGGAAGATAACCAGTCCCTCACTCACTTATCTGCCTGCCTGAATATCAAGAGTTACTCTTGCTTTCCTGGAGAAAATGGGAAGACTGAGTTCAGGGGAAGTTGCTTCATTGCATTCCCTAGCACCACAGACTGTCCGCAATGGGTTAACACAGACTGGCTGATTCAGAAACAGAGGGTGAGATGCAGCAAGGCTGAAAAACCAGGCACAGAGTTGTCATTCTGCAGAGAACCTTCCAGGCAGTAAGCGGAAGAAAATATCTTCCCACATCATTGAAGTAGTGAGAAGCTGCTGACCAGGGGTGGAGAACAGAGCCAAGTAGCTGGGTTTCTGGGAAACCAGCAGAACCTCAGAGAGAGATGAGGCACGCGAGGCTGTTTGACTCAGAGCACAGACATTGGAAGTCCCCTTAGCAGGCAAGGGATGGAGAAAAGGGGCAGGAATTGCTAACCATATCCCCAGACTCTAGTACCCGACACATCACAGATCCCTGACAGCCAGGAGGCACAGACTGCGTAAGCAGATTTGGAAGTGAGTAGAAGAAGGACAGACCATGTTGGAACTTGACCTGAAAGAAGGGATAAAAGTACCACTCCTTTTTGTTCTAATCTTATAGTCCTAGCAAAGCTAAGAATTAGGAATTTCATTCAGCTCCTGAGCCTACAGATCTAAGGGTTCAGTCAAGAGTAAAGCCTAAGAGACATGCTGAAGTAACAGGAAGTGTCTACTTTCTTAAAGCAAGCTGAAAAAAGTATAAAACCCAAGCAGAAGAACTGGCCTTCTTGTTTCATTACATGCATGAGGCAGCAGCATATCTGTCACATTTCTTAGTAAATGAAAGGGTTTGAAGTGTTTTTTGTTTTTTTGGTTGTTTAGAGACAGGGTTTCACTATGTAGCCCAGGCTGGCCTCAAGCTCACCGGGATCCTCCTGCATCAGCCTCCCAAGTGCTGAGATTACAGGTCTGCACCACCATGCCTGGCTCCTCAGTAAATGGGAGCAGGTGTTGCCCCCACAGCATGGGAGGAAAGGAAGAGGATAAAAAACAGTGACCTTTTCTTTGGGAGTCATTTCTTAGTGTTTGGAACAACTCACTGCAGCAACAAAACAGATGACAGCAAAGGGATGAAAAGAACTGTGCAAAGTGGCATGAAGCAGGCACAGAAGACCTGTTTATTCTGTCCAGCTGCTGCAGGAATACCTTCTCTCTCAAAGGCAGCAAGGTGCTCGCAGAGCCAGGAGTTAGGTCTGCTTAGCCACAGGGACTCAAGGAATGTCAGAATGGTATGGGTGGAATATCTGGTAACCTCCCCATCAAATTCACATTCTGAAGTCCTATTCCCCAATGCGATGGTACTTGGAGGTAGCACCATTGGGAAAGGATTGTGCACACCTCTAATTTCAGCATTCTGAGAGGCTCAGGCAGCCTGATGGCAAGTTCCAGCTTAGTCTGGGCAACTTGATGCTGAGGGTAAGACCTTCATGTTGGGATCTGTGCTCTCTTAAGAAGAGACATGAAAGAGACTGCTCTCTCTCCACTATGTGAAGAGACAATGAAAAGATGACCATCCACAAGTCAGCAAGTAGGCCCTGTGAGAAGCCACATCTGCCACCACTTTGCCCACAGACTTCTCAGCTTCCAGAACTGAAAAATAAATATCTGTTGTGTACACCACCTACTAGGTGGCATTCTGTTATAGCAGCACGAGCTAATGGAGACAGTGACCTATTGTCTTGGATCTTGTCTCTTCCAGACTTGGACAGAGACTAACATGAAGAAGAGACAATGTCAAAAGACAACTTGGCCACAAGCAACTCTTCATTCTTTCTCCCAATACTGACATACCTTCCCTGAATATAGATGAATGTACGAAAAGAAGAATACAGCATTGGACACGAAATGAACATGAGAGAGAATAAAGTTGGCAAAAGGAAACATCGTAAGGAGCTCCAACATCCTAGAAAAGCAGAAGGGAATCTTTATGAAAGTCATTTCTATAATTTTGCTTACCTTTGTTTAAGCGTCCCATTACAGTAAATTCAAAATACTTGCTGTTGTCACTTGAGTAAAGGCCAAAGATGGTGGCTGAGCTTTTAGTCTGCAACTTGAAGGTAGCAATCATGTACAGCTCGCTCAGGGTGGGGTCTCTCAGGATAGGTAGCAGAGCACCTGGGTTCAGCTTCTGACTGGAGGATGGGAGGAGGTCAAAGACTGTGGAAGGGGAGAAAGAGGCAGTCAGTACATCAGGTAAAGATTTAAATGGAAAGATGAACCTTGGGGAAGAAATGGTTGGCAGGTATTTGAAAATGAGGTAAAAAAAAATAAAATAATCTTGCATCATTTTTTACATTGTCAAACTCACTAGCTTTTCCCTGTCATTTTTGCAGTGGCTAGACATTTGAAGCAGAGGAAGTATAGCACAATATTTACCATTGGTTATAACCTTAAGAGAAGACTACATTTGTGAACTCAAACTTGGATTTGGCTAAACAAGTGGCTCTGAAAATGCCTATTAGGAAAAGCCCTGAAGACATCAAGTCTGAGAAGGGAAGATGAAAGTATCCAGCTTGTTGTTTTTCTCATGCTCTCCAGCAGGGAATTTCAGTCACATGGTCCCCTGCGTATCTTCCAATCTAGAGCCATCTGCATTTTCCTGGCAGAGAATGCATGAGAAAGCATGGATGTGACGGTAGACACAGTATCACCTAAATGATTTGCTGCCTTTGTGAGAATTGAGTGTTCCCTTTTTGCCTTTACAATTTTTAATATTTTTTCCACGTAAAAAAATTTCATTGTGCTGGGCATGGTGCTACACATACCCGTGATTTCAGCACTTGTAAGGCTGAAGCAGGAAGACCACTGTGAGTCTGAAGAAAGCCAGCCTGAACTATATATATAGCAAGACCTTGTCTCAAAAAAAAAAAAAAAAGAAAGAAAGAAAGAGAAGAAAAATTCCACTGTAGAAACGAACAAAATGATGTGGTTTCTCCTTCCCAACTGTACTCTAATGGATACAGCTGGTCTAGAAACACTAAAATCGGCATTTGTATTTGTGTAAGTTGCTTTCAAGCAAGCAAGCAGCACTTTTCCCAACAGTTCTGTAAGAGTTATGAAGACTAAGACCTATGTGACACCAGAGCTACTTAAAAGCCAAAGGTCAGATATGAAAAATACTCCTAAAAGCTAGTGAAACTTTCTGTTACTCTATGAAAATATTGTTGGATTTTGAAATGCTATATTATGTTTGACTCTATTCTGTTTTCTTTTGCTTTGTTTTGTTCTGTTTTGTTTTGTTTTGTTTTGTTCTATTCTCTTTAAAATTAAAAAAAAATTAGAAAATATTGTTGGAACAATTTGATACCCAGTAGGAACTTGAGCACCTAGAACTGCTCTTCAGTATACAATAATCTAGTTACTGAAAGAAGCGTATTGATAATTTAAAAAGAAGTTTTAAAATCAATAAGATGATAAGCATCCTTACAGAAAAATGAGCAAAGAACATGAAAAAAATGATTTACAGAAAAAAAAGAATTACAATTGACCAACAGGTACACAAATACACATTCATGGCTTACTCAATGATGAAGCAACATACTAGGATATTATTTTCATTATTAATCTGAAAACATACTAATATAATAATATTCAACTGGTTGGGAAGTTTTAGAGAAATGGACATTCTGATATAGTAAGTGGTAAGATTTAAACTAGTGTAAACATTTTGAAGATGACTTAAAATAACAGTATCAAAGGCCCAAATATATGCATGCTCTTTTATCTGTCAATTGTACTTTTGGGAATTCAGCCCAAGGAAATAATGAGTGATACAGAAAATTATTTCATTACAAGGATATTTATCGTCAGTGGTGAGCCTAGAATTTCTATTTGGGGAGGAATCAGTAAAACTTTAAGTTGAAGAGATGGAAATCCTAGAAACTTGGTTGGCGTAATACTTTGCCATAAAGACACAGATGGTCCTTAAGAAAGAAGCAAGGGCTGGGTGGAAGTTGAAGGGATGGTTAGTGCCAAGCCAAGACATTTAATTCTTCAATAAACTATGACTTACAAACACTAGAAATACTAGAAACAACCGTGTTCTACATTACAAACCTAGGTAGAGTAATTCTGGTCAGAATACCTTCTGTTTTAAAGTGAAGATAAATACAGACATAGAAAGGCATTCATGATAGAGTAGGTGAAAAGAAAGATGATAAAACTCTGTAACATGATTCCATTTGACATATTTGCATAGAAAGAGATTTGAAATGAAAGACCGTGTTACAATAGGCTACCGTTTGAAGTAGCTATCGTTAAGTTGCATAATTTTTTTCTGTTTTTACTTATTCAGTTTCTATTTTCACTGTTTTACGATGACTAGGTAATAAGAAAAAAATGAATAAGAGAAACAGGAAAACCCTAGTTATGCAAGAACATTCTTTTAAAAGACAATTTGTCTTCAAACTAAATCTATAACATTTCTTTCACAAGAGGAATTAACCCAACAATGGATTTAACACTAGATGTGTTGGAAAGCAGAATATCATTGTGTTCCCTCTAACACTCCACATCCCCGCACCATGAAGACAGCTGTCTTCTATATTTCAAAGGGGAAAATGGATTTTTTTAATTTCCAGAGAAGTGGAAACTTTACATTTCCACCAACAAGGGCAAAAGGGAGACAAGGCAAGGTGTTTAAAAAGTTTCATTCAGGAAAAAACATGTTTAGAGAAAAAGATGTGTGTTCAAAAAATGGGAGTTCAAAACTGAACTCTCGGTACTCTTGATCCTCGCTTTGACTTTATCAGGTCCATGGCTTAACTCAAGCCGAACTTGCTGTGTTTCAATGTGTGTGGTCTATCTGATCCATCTGCTGTTCTCCCAAGAGGCAGAGCTGTGATTAGTTAGTAATGACTTTAGAAAGTGTGTTGTAAAGGAAATGAGATGCTTCGGTTTTCTATTAATGTTATTACATTTTAGTAAAAGTACCAGGATCCAAGCACATGCTCTAGCGTTAGAGATGAAATTACTGCTACCAAAGAGCCCAACTATTATGGCATGTAAATTGAATACTACTAATTTAAGACTACCAATGCAGCTCAGAGAGAAACGGGTATAAGCAAATTATCCAGAGGAGCTCATAACTGCCGATCGGCTAGATAACTCAATAAAAGAATCCACCAGAAACTTGACGTAATCAGACCACCTACTTCACTTAAATTAACAAGATAATTTAGCTTACATAGCCCAATTTTAAGTCTCAATAAAACTGCCAGGTCTAAGAAGCATAGTCTATACCTAAGGCTCACCATGAAGTTGTGTGCTCAAATGTCAGGAATTTCTATAAATTTAAACATTATTCAGACCTACCAAATAGCCTCTGCAATAGGAAAACTTTTAAACTGTGTTTAAAATTTCTTACCTCAGGGACACACAGGCCACAATGCACATGACAAACTACTGCATTTAAAATATTACAACCCAAACCAAGATTAGCAGCACAGCACTCCCAAATCATGACTCTGATGGTCTGCTGGAGTCAAAGTGAGTTACCTGACTGAAAAAGGAAATTTAAAGGGGTGCTCCCTGCGGGGGGCAGTGAGGACAATTCAGAGAACACACTGTTCCTTCTGGCTTCCGAAGGAACAATTTTTAACTTCGAACCATGTTTTATTTTCCAAATCAATAAATCAACCCAGGCACCAACTTCAGATAGGAAGACCACCACCGGTTAGCCAGTCAGAGCCCTACGATCTTTTCTTGTTTAAATCATTTCTTCCTTTTGGCCTTCACAAGAAATTCTGTTTAACTGTGAGTGCTTTCCGCCTGCAGCCGCTTCTCAACCCTTTTCACAGTGCGATTTGAGGACTATCTAGGTATCATCTCAAATTATTCATCCAATGTTTACTTTTTCGTGAAAAAAAAAATTCAATTCTCCAGCTCTTCCCCTTTATCTCAAGAACCAAACGACAGAACCAGCTCCACAAGGCGCCTTCGCGGCGGGCGCCGCCCAGCGGACTAACGCGGGCTGTCCTCAGGGCGCGCGGGTCCAGCCCAGCCGCGGCAGCGGTTTCGGGCGCAAAGACGGCGAGGAGGGAAACACGCACAGCAGACAGACCTGTCCGGGTACCACCGGGCTGGCACCGGGCACCGGCAGCGCCGGGGAGGTCCAGGGCCTGGGAGAGCTTCGCAGCGAACCCCACGTAGTCACATAGACTAATCAGAGTTTACACCTCCAAAACTGTTGTTCAGAGACTGGCCCCGTCCCCTCGCTGCCTGGGCACCGCGTTGCAGCAGCTCTGGGCACTCACTGCCCAGCACTTCCACCCCCGGGCGCCTCGACGCCGGTCGCGCGCTGGGCACTCACCCTGGGGCGCGGCCCGGGCGCCCCACGGCTGCAGGGCCAGGTGCAGCAGGAGCGCGGCGGCGGCGAGGCTCGGGGCCTGCATGTCTGCGGCGCTCCTCGGGACGCGCTGTCCGCTCCACCGCGTCGCTGCGTCTGTCCGGAGGGCGCTGCTGCCCGCTGGGCTCAGTGGACGCCGCCCGCGCTTTATGGCCCGACAGGCCGGGGGCGGGGAGGACCGAGCCGGCGGCCCCTTGGCCCGGAGCCCAGCGGCCCAGAGCGTGGACGCGGGACGGCGCGGGCGCAGCCGCACGGGCGTCGGCGGGCGGCGTGGGCACAGCGGGCCGGGCCTCGGACTGCTGCGGACGCCCGGTTTCCGAAGAGCCCACCCTCCAGTCAGCCTGCTGGCGCTCCTCTCCTCAGTCCCTCTGGTGGGATCTTGAAGTCCAGGAAAGTTCTGGCTCTTCAAGTAGTCCAGAGAGCCACGGGGCTCTT
>RJWT010052423.1:0-10558 GCA_004365215.1 Cuniculus paca | reverse complement strand
AAAAAAAGCAATGCACATTGTTTTCAATCTCTCATATTTTCTATGGATCATGGATTGAGGAGCAACTTGGATGAGTAGTTCTGGCTCAGAGTTTCCCATGATGTTACAGTGAGATGCTGATCAAACTTGCAGTCAGTTACAATGTTTGACTATTGGACTGGGACAGGAGTATTTAACACAGATACGTCACTTATATGGCCAGCAAACTGATGCTCATTGTTGTTGAGAGACTTCATTTCTTATTCCACATAAACTTTTTAGGATAGTTGAGCATCCTTGCAATAAAGCAAGTGAGTCAACGCTACCCTTTTTAGGATCTAGACACACAGCAAGATTTTTACCACATCATCCAAAGCAGATCAAATGTTCATCCCACATTCAAGGTTACAAAACTTAGGTTCTTCCTTTTAAAAGAAGGAATAGCAGTGGATTTGAAGGGATATTTCCAAATAACTACAGACTAAATGGGTGCTTAGTGCACTTTTTTGTTTTGTTTTGACTTAAAAGACTGTCATAATTCAGTATCTAATAAATTCATTTAAACATACTTGGATTTTTCAGTAAATGATTTTTCTTCCCTTTTTCTTGTTCCATCTTCTCTTCTTTTCCATCTAAAATCTGTTACTTTATTCAGTCAGCTGCTTCTGTTGTCTGTTTAGGAATCTAGTAGATACAGCACGCTATTTCCAAGGTCACCTAACAAAATGTGGAGCTCAGTCTAAGTTTTCTAAGTGACAGATTTGGTCATATTATTTTTAGTTATTTTGAAATAACCCATCAATGACAGCAGCTTGGCTTTTATTCTCAGGTTTTGTGATTGCGAATATAAGATTCAGGAAAGTGAGTTTCTGGTGAATACGAGACAGATTATGGCATGGGGGGGTTTATGCAAACTTAAAGTGACAAGGTCACAGAGAGAATTTTGTCAGCTGCACAGTATAAGTTTGGTGTGTGATGTGGTAAAAGAAATTGAATTGATGACTAGATAATGCACTACAGACCTTTCAAATAGCAGAAGCAAAAGTCATTTTTTTCTTTTATTTCTTATTTATTTTAATTAATAATGTATGATGGTGATCTCAGCAGTTTAGCACAGCAAGTTCCAGTTCTCTCATTTTCCATCTGCAGTACGGAGATGTGACTCTGCTGTCAGTACAGGTTGTGGCCTTTGTTATATAATGAAAACCCAAACCATATATACTAACTTCTTAAAGCATTCCACAACAAAAGGATATATCGTCTGTGCTGAGATATGATGTTACATCATGGCTCGCTTGAGGTAAGAGGGTGGAGCTATATAGTGGGCAGAGGCCTGAGCTGAGACAGCCATTCTCTGTAGAGAACAAAACAGAGAGAGAAAATATTCATTTTACACATTCATAGGATATCATATATGCAAAGAAATCTATTGAAGATGCATAAAATATGGTCTGCCTTATGTAACTACCTCATGTACTATTATAGTCCATATTTAATTTCTGGTAAACTACTTTTTGTATACATGTGGCATTAGATATTGAACCCAGGGCCACTACACTGAACTACAACCCTTACCCATTTTAACTTTTGTTATTGTTTTTGTTTTTTATTTTGAGACAGGGTCTCCCGGTGTCACTAATTTGCCCAAATGACATCAAACTTGTGATCTTCCTGCCTCACACTCATTGAGTGCTCTAAGCACAGGTGTGAGCCACCAGGCCTAGATTAAATCAACTTTTTAAAAAGCACTTTTTCAGATTTGTAAACATCTTTGCTCTGCTCAAGGTGGGTTTATGCTGCCCTTTCCAAGTTAATTACTGTAAACACAGAACAAAGACTGGCATCTAGAGCATTTTCATTGACACTGAAAGTCAAAAGCTTCAAACATTGTGGTAAAATAATAAGACAGTAACAGAAAAAATGCTATCCAAGAATGGCTGTGTTTAGTTTACACCCAGACATCTGAGTAATTTTCCTTTATTGGTTATGAAGTAGGTATTCACATTCTAACTTGCATTTGACAAAATTTTAAGTGTTTTTTTATGAAAAAATAACTTCAATTTCAATTACTAAAAAGTAATGTGATTCTCAGTTTTTATTCTACGTTATTAACAAAAATGGGAGTCACCTTGTGAGGGTGAAAACAGTGTAGACTTTGTATCTCAGAGTTGTATCTGCTAATATAATATAACTCAACAGGCAATTTTGTAATTTATGAAAAACAAATTACCAACTGGCCATTGGCTTCTAGACTCATACAAAGAAGTGTCAAGAACTGAGGAGAAATTGATAAGATCCATGTAAGTACTTTTAAAAGATAAAATAATATTAGTCTTCCTGATCAGGCTTTAACAGTATCATACTACTGAGTTTATGCATATTTGAAAGCACAGCACACTCTTAAGTAGTACATAATCCCATTGAAGAAGGTGATACCTGAATTAAATAATTCTATAACCCAGAAAATTATCCTAGCACAAAAATGAAAACATCATCTTTTCCCCAAAAACCCTAGGAGTTAAATCCCACTGCAACTTTCTCCTTAATATTTTTCTAATATGGAAGAACAGAAAATCTAAAATGGTGCAAAAAAATACACTAAAAGTCCTACATGAGTTTAGTTGAACTAGGTAATACCTAAGTCAGCTGCTATAAGGAAACTCGGAGGTCTTTCTTTTCCCCACAAATAGAACACAGCCAGTCAACCAAAGAGATGCTTTCCATTACTAGCAAGTTACAAGTTTCTAGTTACAGTCACAAGTTTCTAGTTAAAATCTGCGCGACTTGGCTGATAACAGAGGCATGCTATGCTCTTTCAATATAGCTCACAGAGAAGTGGGCAGGAAAGAGTTATCTTGGAAAGTTTTGTGCCATTTTAGGTGGCTTGGGGATTGGAGGTGCTGTTTGATATTGCGATTCAAGAAGTATCAAAGAAGGTTTAGGGTCAAAGCCAACCTAAAAGCTTCTTTCTTTCATCTCAAGGCAGGTCAGACCATACTATTCCTCTCAGTTTTTCAGAGGACAGGTGCACAGATATGGAGAGGAGAATATATTCAAAGTGAAGATGTAGGCAGAAAAGCAAAAGACTTTACACTTTCCAAAGGTGAAAGACAGCAGAATTTTGAGAAGAGGAAAATTTTGCACAATAGAGGAGCGATGACCTCACCGATGGTGCCCAGAACTGAAAAACCATAGACAAATATGTGGCTACATCTCAACAGCTGCAGAAATAAACTATCGTGAAACAGTTGCTGCAGAAGTAATAAAGAACTAGAGGATATGCAGGTAGGACTGCAAGGTAATGTAGAAATTTTTACTTAAGATACTGAGTTCACAAGCATATTGAAAGAATAAAAGATATGCTTGTTTGTATCACTTTATTTTCTTTTTAATCCTCTTTCCTTGGGGAGTCAATAGTATTTGCTTTTGTTTCTTTTCCCTGGGGATTCAGAGAGAGTTTTCCCTTCTGAGGTAGCAAGTCTCCACTATTTAGATACATTTTTAAGTGGAGAGAAGCGGGAAGATGTTTCTGGGAATACATAGATGGTGGATAAATGATGGCACTTTTAATCTTTCTTGAGGCAGGAAAGGAAGAAGTTCTGGGGAAACCGTCCTTATTTCTTGAGTAATATATATGCAGCCACTCTTTGTTCAAAACAGGCCAGTGGAGCAGAGGAGAGAGGACCCCTATGACGCTGGGCTCCTAAATACTGCCCTGAAGCATAGCAGAAACTTGTCTACAATTGAGACTCACATCTGGACACTGGTGTTTGACAGAGATGGAAAGATATTCTCATTGGTTCTGCATGGATTGAGAAGAACAATGATAGGATTTAACTAATTTAAGGACCAATCCTTCCCCTGTCTTCAAAGTACTTGGTAAACCTCAAAGATACTCACAATTGCAAATCTGAGTCAAATTAATTTGCTTTAAAATAATAATAATAATAATAATAATAATAATAATAATAAGATAATACTTTGTACTTGAATGGTGGAGAACAAATAGTTATCCATTAAATACACAAGTTGAGCCTGGCGTGGTGGCTCATGCCTGTAATCCCAGCACTTGGGAGGCTGAGACAGGCGTATCGTTGTGAGTTCGAGACCAGCCTGGGCTACAAAGTGAGCTCAAGGCCAGCCTGAATGGCATAGTGAGACCCTGTCTCAAAAACACCAGGGCTGGGGATCTAGCTCAGCAGTCTAAGCGCCTGCCTGGCAAGCGCAAGGTCGTGAGTTCAATCCCCGGTGCTGCAAAAAATACATAAATAAATAAATAAATAAATACACAAGTTGTGCTTAGCACACTATGAAAAATCTTATTTGAGTATAGTGTGGGTTTCATTTATACATGAAAATAATCTGATATCTACAGATTTCAAATGAAAAGTTTGGGATTTCTTCCCATGATAAAAAAAATGCAAGAGTAAAATACTAGCCTAGGAAAGGTAGTATACTATACTAGAAATAAAAAAAATTCTGCAGATTGGTGTAGAATAAAATAGAAATAACAAAGATTAATTCTTTGTCCCTCATCTTTGAAAAAACATCGAGGCAATAAAAATACATGACAAATATGGTGTATCTAAAGAAGTTGAGCAAACCTCAGTAGTCTTGGTGTACCACACATTCCTTGTTTCATTGTAAAGTTTTCTCATTACTTTTTCTTTTCTTCATTTCTATGAACTCCCAACTCCATCTTATTTTATCTTTAGTGTATTAGAGTTATCTTAATTTTTATCACTTTTTTCTATTTCCCTCACCCTTTCTCTTATGTTAAGTATCATTTTGTTCTAAAATGTAAAATTCTTCACCTTATTATCTCCAAGCCTGAGCTTCTGGTTTTAATATTTATTTTACTCTTTCTCATATAAACCAAATTATTTTGGTTACAATTTTGCTTCCACTTGATGTGTAAATGTCTCTTCTTTTTATGACTATATTTTCCTCTTCTCAAATTTACTTGCTCTTGCCTTTTTTACAGTGTATCTTGATGGTGACTGAAGAATAATGAGATTGGCCACCATGTATAAGAAGGTGATCTCTGTCTTTGTCCTTCCCGCTCTAGTGTGTGTCACCTCCATTTCTGAACCCTGTTTTTAATTTAAGAGTGTTTTTATATAGGTGTTATGATATAGGTATCCAATTTCATTCTGGTCTCTTCACATAGTTAATTGTCTGGTGCCGTGTGTGCAGTAGTTTATCCCCAACAACTTCTGATAGCACTTGTAGTTTTCATATTTTCCTAGAGATGTTAGTCACTTTCAAGACTCACTATTGTTTAATTAATCAATGTTTTAAAAATTAGAAACATTATGTATATTTTGTCAATTTATATATATACCTATTAACTATGGAGAGTTACACACTGCATAGAGTTATATTTGAATACCCACAAAGGCAGCTCTAGAGATAGCTACATATATATGGAACAAATATAAGGAAAATTGAGAGAAGTCAGCATTATGATTACATTAGGGAATGAGTAAAACAAAGGGGGGAACATCTGAGAAACAACCACACAGAGTTTTAAAGCTATTAATCCCTATTTTTTAAGTTCAGTAGCATGTAAGTATATGTTTATTTCATTAATGACCATTATCTGTATATAAATACATACATAATGCATAAATGTCTTTTGTATCTATGCTTTAATTTTCAGCAATAAATACATGAACAAAAATATGATTTGTTATTTATTTTTACTGACCTGCAAAATTCACATGTAATACAAAGTAGAGGTCTGAGAAGGCAAAAGTAAAACTCAAATGAGTTTCAAATGGTTGCAAAATACGTATATTTGGACAGATATTCATTTCTAGAGTTCAAAGCAGCAGTCTACTATAGAGACAAGTGTGAGAATCTTTAGGATGTAGTGGTATTTAGCTGATGAAGGAGTGTGGATAAAAAGAAGATGACTCCAAATGAACTCTGAAGACAATTTTCCTCAGAAGAGAGGGAGAAAAATCCAACCAAGAGACAGCAAAAAATGTGTTGGTGATGAAATAAGAGAAAGCTATTTCAAAGAAGACCAAAGGGGATCATCTTTCAAGAAAAAGTCAATGGGCAATCACAGTAAATTATGTTAAGAGATTTAGGAAGACAAGTTCAAAGACAGAAGTCACTATACCCTTGACAGTAGCAGAAACATGATGAGAGTAGTTTGAAAGGATGGAAAAATGAATAGAATACTCTATGAAATTTCTCTCAAAACTTTTTCTTTCCTCAAATGAAAGAAAAAACAGAGTAAAATTTGCAAACAATAACCAGACAATAACAACAACCTAAGTCAGTGAAAGTAAAACTGGAAAAACCTAGAATTTTATACCAGAGTGGAAAAAGAGAATGGCACAGATCTTTATCCCCTTTGTGTTTTAAAACCATTCTATCATTTGCACAAAAACAATACTGAGCAAGTATCTCATAATCTTGAATGAAATAAGCAGAGTTGTTAAAATCTCTTTTCTTCTGACTATAATGCGAAGCAAGCAACACCTGGAAAGAAGGTTGTAAAATAGGCAAAGAAAGCAAAGAAGATGACTCACTGTCATAGAAGAGGAAGTTTTAGAATTATACATCCCATAAAAAATAATATAAAGTCTCATGGGTGCAGAATGGACACAGTTAAGGCAAATTTATGAACCTTAAACCTCAGGCTTGCCTCACTTACATGAGTCTTTACTAGGATGTCGAACTAGGTAACAGCTGATTGCCTATACATAATAATGTATTCTTTCATTGATGAGCGCTCTTACATTTGTAGAGTCACTAAACAGCAATGCACACTTGTATCTGACTAGGAAATGTTGATCTTAATTGTCACCTTGACTGGATTCAGAGACTCCTAAAGTGGCAATTGGATTATGAGTTGCTACATTCATGAGTGGATTAATCTACTGATGTTCACAGTTGAATGTGCTGTTAGGAGGGTGGCTCAGTTGGAGGTGGCTCACTGGGCATGTCATGCCTCTGGAGGGTATATCTCTAGCTGGCAGTCTTGCCCTGTGTTCTGTTTCTGGCCGCCTTGTAGTGAGTATCTTTGCTCCACAATGCCCTTCCTCCAGAGTGTCCCTACCTTGGAGTCAGTCACCATGAACTGAACCTCTGAACCCACGATCCAAAATAAACCTCTCTACCCTTCAGCTGTAGGGATCCAGTATTTTGTCCCAGTAACAGAGAAGTTGATCAATACAAAGAGTAAACTGATATAGCACATAAAATATTCATACAGAATAAAACAGGGATTCTGCTGCAAATAACATCACCATCATCTCCATTCTATGCCCTTGTCCATAAATAATAGACAGAGACAATTTATTCAAACTTCACACCATCCTTTGTGGAAGCATTAAAAAAATCTGGCTTCTAAACTACAGAAAGAGAACCTAGTTACTCTTCACAGTTATTCCACCAAATGCAGTGTCTATACAGAGATAATAGATATGAATGAGAAAGATAAAAGGAACAGAACAGAACTCAGGAACATGACCACACTTAACTACAAAGGGAATGGGAAGTGAGTCTGTCTGTGAACCTAGAAGAAAGAGAAAATGGTTTGGAGAAAAGCTCTTACCTCAGGTGAACAGTTAAATGTTTGTGACCAAGACCATGGTATGAAACACCAATAATTCCAGGTGGTAGAGAAATCAGTCTATTTGAGATACATGATTACTGTTGGACTACATAGAATGCAAATCAATAATGTTCTAAGTTAATGAGTTTAGCTATGTGGCTGGCCGTGGTGGTACATGTGTGTAATCCCAGCTATACTGGAGGCTGAGGTAGGAGGATGGCAAGTGAAAGGCCAGCCTGAGCTGCTTAGTGACAGTCTGTCTCAAAATAAGAATGAAAAGGGGTATGAGTGTGGTTCAATGGTGGAGCACCCTTGAGTTCAATTCCTACTATCATAAAACCAATGTATGTGTGTGTGTGTGTGTGTGTGTGTGTGTGTCTGTCTGTCTGTCTGTCTGTTTGTCTGTGCCTATGTCTGTGTCTGTGACTGTGTGTGTAAGGGTTTTAGGATGCTTTAAGTCATTTTGATGAATCAAAAATAGTAGGAAGGTGAGACTAGAAAGATAATACATTAACTTCAAAGATTCCATGTCTTGTGGTAACTGGTGATTAAGGTGAATGGAAAAAGTATGATATAATGGAATAGAATCAAGGCTCACATTATTATTCTGAAGTTTTTCCTAAAGTAGCTCCTCTTAGCATCATGGAAGAATACAAGTAAATGAAATGAGACAAACCTAAGAACACATAAATGACAGAGTACAGAGTTGTTGGTGATTGATTCTCAAAGGTAGGAAAAGAGGAGAAGAAAAAGACGATGTTCTTGTTTCTAGTTTAAGTAATGAAATGGCTATTGGTGTTACCATCAAATGAGGTACACTGTCAGAAGGGCTTAAATATTGTCTTTCTGAGCTAAATTATTTTTGCTGAAGGGAAAAAAACAAGTGGATGTTTTGTATTAAATATCTGCAAAAAATAGTTCAAGCGAGATATCTAGGCAATAGATACTGAGAAATATCATATGTAGAGGTTGAAAAATTGGCAAAATAAATGAAAGAAATGTAGTCAGATAGCAAGAGGGAAACCACCAAAAGTTGCATGATAAAAGAAAGACATAAATCAATAGTTGGAAAAGAGGCTGATAAGTAAATAAGAAGATTCGAAAAAGGCAGTTGATTTATATGACATAAGGCACACATAGTTCCTACACAATTTTCTGAAGTGAGATTATGCTAAATTTTCTGGAACACTAAAATTATTCCATTATATTCAATATATATATATTATATATCTTGATTTCATTATTGTACACATAATCTATTATTTAAAATGTTTGCTTCATGGGTGGCAATTTAAATTGCATTGTTGTTAGATAATATACTTAAATATATACAAAATCAAATAAATTAGCATCTGTAAATGCTTTCTCTGTTATAGCTACCAGTTCAGTCCTTTTTAGTGTATTTTCTGAATATTCACCAATAGTGGGGGACATAATTTGTAAAGTAAAACGACTCATCAGAAATGATCATTGTGTAGCACATCTTCTACATGAAGTCTGAAATTGTGAAACTTCAGTAAACAACGCTCTGGGTTAGTAATATAAATTTTAGTTCCCTAGTAAAAAAAGTTCAATGTATGTATTGAACATCCATCTTAAGTGACTATACTTTCAAAAGATAAAACACAGGTACACTCAAAGTAATGAAAATATAACTCATTTACTAAAAGAATTTAACTTAAAACTACTATTGGCTGGGCTAGGTATATAGCTCAGCAGCACAGCACCTGCCTGGCAAGCGTGAGGTTGTGAGTTCGATTCCAAGTACAAAAAAAAATTACTATTGATCTTACCAGATTCTAATGTACAAGTGTATATTGAGAAACTGAAGTTGAAGCAATAAAAATGCTTTGATAATTTAGGGTGCTCCATATTTTTTAGGAAAACAATAGTGCATGCAGAATGAATGTATGTATTGATGGATAGCAGTGAATCCTGTTAATATGGGTGATTGATATATGTTAGTCAACAATAAAATATTTTTAAAATGCATATCCATTATGTATTCAGTACATATTCAGCACCATAATGACCTCTGGACTCAGCAAATACAAATCTGTTGTACAATAAAAGGGCTACATGCCAACCAGATGTGTTCTTGCTGTTTAACCTCCTCTTCTTTCATTCCCTAATATAACCTTAGATGAATAATATATTTCCCTCACTACTTATATGCAACACAATAACCTACCTGAGCAGGTAAGAGGGAGTCTCAGATACCAGCTCTACGGGATGCTCTATATTATTTCGTTTCCGGACCACAGAAATCTGCATTGCCGTATCCGCTCTTGTTTTGACAGCTATCACCAGGTGGCCGATACAGTATTGGGAAGTCAGTGAGGCAATGTGGAAAATGCAGTCCCAAGGCGCTGGCCATGGGAGAAAGCCTAAAGCCTCCCCACACACTGGTTAACAATCTTAGCTCCGATAAACCATGTAGGAGACCAGAGTAGCACACTTTCTCAGATTTATAAACCAAAGTCATGACAAAACAAGTTTTGTGAACATAATTTTCTTTCTAAATGGGACAAATCTTCACATTTATCCTGAGTACTTTCTATATAATAAAAGCTATTCTAAATGGAATATTTTCAACCAGTATAAGTGAGTATGGATTCCTATGACCGATGTATATCAACCCTATTTAATTAAGTCAGCTGTGTAAATTACAAAAATATGATTCCATTTGACTTATGACAGTATAGTTTAAAGAAATCATAACATAAGATAAAGATACTGACTTTGGAACAACACTGTATGGCTGGCAACCTTGGATTTACTACTGTCTGAATGACTGTGATGAAGTTGCTTAACCTTTCTGTGCCTCAGTATATTCATCTGTAAAATAGGAATTACAAGGTTATCTTTCACATATGATTATATAAGGAGTAAATTAGTTAATATATGTAAAAAACTTAAAACAGAGCCTGACATGAAATGAGTTCTAGCTAGATAATAGCTAGAATAAACCTTAATGAGAACACTTTTCTCTCCTATTTTCAAAAA
>RJWT010052422.1:0-10346 GCA_004365215.1 Cuniculus paca | reverse complement strand
AACTTCTAAGAAAAAATTGTTTTTTTAGCACAAAGTTGAGGAAATTCAAATGTTTCCTACTGGGTATAGTATAGAAATCAGTTCTTTGAATTTACGCTTCAAATCTAACTTCCTTTAGCTCAGCTGCCTGGTTAGTTAAATAACCTTTAAAACTCATTTTTAAACAAGTCTCCTGGCCTGGTGGTTCAGAGGTCTCCCCTCACAGAGACAGCAACAAAACCTGGGGCTGTAGAGACTGCTGAGCTCTTTTTCCCTTGGATGAGGTCTGTTCATTTCGATACATTCTGCAGTGTTTTTTTATCATGGCTGAGTTACCCTCCATTAAGTATTGAGCTGGGAATCTAACAAGCTAATGAAGACTACGTAGAGACTTAAAATCTACATAAAAACATGACTAGAATAAACTTGCAAATAAATGCAGTAATTATGAACGATGTTACTTTTGGGGCATTTTCAAATGATTTAAGCATAAACATTTTTCTCATGCCCTAATTATTACTTTTATTATTAAAAAAACAAAAGCACAAAGTTAATATGGTAAACAGTCTAATTATTTTGTTTATGTATGTGCTTCTATTGAGTTAACAAAAGAGACAATTAAAACTGAAGCTTGTTCCTTTAATAAAATGAAATTAGAACTTAACGGCTGTATGTTCCTTGAATTATCCTTTATATTTCCCTCCTCTGAAGTAATTTTTGCCTGTGAAAGGAGCATATCTTATGTTAAAATAAGTATACTAATGAAGTATTAACAAACACTGAAACTAAATGTAGAAAAACATTTATTTTACTCATTCTATCAATACGTTTCCCAGCAATATTTTTCAGAAAGACACAAGTCACGTAAAATATAAATTTTATTTTTCACTAAAAAGCAATTTTGAATATACAGAGACTGATGGTCTCCATCAAATAACTTCTAGTTAAAAAAAAAAAACCAGTGAGGAAGAGCTGTTACTGAGACATGTCGCAGCCACGTGCTCTTGGGCCCTGAGGCTCACCTTCATACAGAGCTCCGTTTTGTTCTTCTTCTACTGCTTTTAGGAAGAGCTCTCGAGCCTGTAAAGATAAAAAGTGAAAAGCAATGTTTGAAAATCTGTATTAAAAATTAATACTGATGGCAGGAAGGCTTCTTCAGCAAAGAATGCTAGAGTAGTTGGACGTTGGGGGGCAAAATACTGCATTTCAATTTAAACCTGCACCTCATGTAAAAATTAACTTGAAATGGATCAGAGACTTAAATGTAAAACCTATAAAGCTCTTAAAGAAAAAAAAAAAAAAGAAAATTTCGGCAACCTAGGACTAAACAAAAGAGTTCTTATACACGAAATGAGAAACTTAATGCATAAAAGGGAAACTTGATGAACTGGACCTCATCAAAAAAATTTTTGCTTTGCAAAGTACCCTGGGTATGGGGATGAAAAAATAAGCTACAAACTGGTAGAAAATATTTACAGTTCACATTTAACAATGGGCTTGCATCTAGAATACATTAAGAAATCTCAAAAAAAAAACAAAACAAAACCCTAGCAAAACCATAGGCAAATCATCTAGTAAAAGCATAGCTATTTCACCAAGGAGATGTGGGTAGGAAATAACTACCTGAGAAAATATTCAACATCACTAGTCATCAGGGAAATACGAATTAAAATCACAACAAGCTATTACCATCTACTTGTTGGAATGCCCACAGCTACAAAGTAAAGACACTACCAAACGTTGATGAAACACAGAAACTGGACCACTCACACATTGGTAGTGGACACATGGCAGAGATACTCTGGAAAAGTTTGGCAGTTTCTTTTAAAACCAAACATGTACTTATCAAAACCCAGCAACTGCCCTCCTGGGCATTCACCCCAGAGCAACAAAAGTTTATGTTATGGAAAAACCTAAACACAAATATTCATAGCAGTTTTATCTGTAATGGTCAAAAACTGGAAACTCAAATATTTTTCAACCAGTGCATAGTCTAAAAACCTGAGAACACCTATACCACACGGTACTATCCTCCAACTGGTGAGAGCAGACTGGCACACAACTTGGGGTAGATCTCAAGGCAATTATGCTGAGTGAATCTCAAAAGGCTATATATACAGTATGATGAAGAATTATGAACACTCTTGAAATGCAAAAATTATAAAATGGAGAGCAGATTAGTGGTGTTTGCCAATGGCAGGAATGGCTAATGTTATGGCTTATATCTAGATGTCCCCCCAATGCCTCATGAGGTTGTTAGTGGAGCTTTTTGGAGTTGGCAGGATTTAGGGTGTAAGATGCTGTGATCAAGGATGGGATGCTGGGACTGATTCACAGCACCATGCTAGGATTAAGGGTGTGAGTGCTACCTGTCCTAAGGGTGGGTAGCCAAGATAAAGTATAAGAGACAGAAAAAGGGTATTGTTGTTTGTTGCTTGTAGCTTGCTGCCTTCTGCTTGCTGTGTATCGTTTCTCCTCTGGGATGTCCCTCTGTCAAGCCACCCTGCCTTGGAGCCAGCCAACTACGAACTGAAACCTCTACAAAGTGAGCCAAAACAGACCTTTCCTCCTTTAACTTCGGGTGGTGGGTATTTTGTCTCAGCAAGGAGGAAACTAAGACAGGCAGGGAAGGCAAAGTGTAACTATAAAGAGGAGCGATCCCTGTGGGGATGAAACAGTATGTCAGTTGCCAAAATCTAAATGGATTCACAAAGCTTATACTAGCAAACGAAGCTGAGGGATCATGAAGGGACAGCCCCATGCACAATGCACCTGATAACAAAAACTACCACAAGAGACTGCAAACTCCAAACTAGCCCAAAAGCTATAGCAACTTCACACAGAAACCTCTGTAAAGACATCTGCCTGGCAGTTAATTGTTATTCAACCTTTGGCTGATGCCACTCTTGTTATTAATCCTCGAAGCCAAAGATAACTGTTTCAAAATTTCTGTAACCTTTCCCATTTTGGGTTTAAAAACCTTTGTCTCCTTTGCCTCCTCAAATATGCTATGGTTTATCTATCGTAGCACACATATTCCAGACTGCAATTTGCTCATTCTGCAATGAAATCGTTTTTTAAAGAGCCACTCTTTGTTGTCATTTAAGCTGGCAAGCTCTGTATCATGACTGTGGAGGTTATGACACAAAGTTACCCATGCATTATGGTTTATACCCAGAGGCCCTCCCAAAGCTTCCTGTGCTCACAGGTGGGGTTATGGGAGGTGATTAGACCTTGGGTGTGTGACACTCGTCAATGGATGGTCCACTGATGAGTTTATAGTTAAATGTGATGCTGGGAGGTGAGACACTGGGGATACAGCTTGGAAAGCAAGTCTCCCTCTTTCCTCTTGATTATTTTCTCTGCCTCCGGCCTGCCATCCCCTGAGCTGGCTGACTATAGACTGAAATCTCTACCAACAGTGAGTCAAAATAAATCTTTCTTCCTTTAATTTGTAGATGCTAGGTATTGTGTTTCAGCAATGAGAAAGTAACTAAGACACCATGTCATATAACTGCAAAAAAATAAATACGCTTTTATACTCAGGCAATCTGTGGATTATACCAATGACCATTTCCTACTTTTTGATACTGTATCACTGTCATGCAAGATGTTATCATGGGTGGGGGCCGGGTGAAGGATTTACGGAACTTCTGTCTGTAAGCCTGCAATGACTTTAAAATAAAATTACAATAAAACAAGTCTGAAAGGTTTTAGTCATCATGGTAATGTTAATTATTTAATCACTAATTGTAAATGGAAACCTGGATTAGATGGTGTGATGATGACACAGCCCCTGTAGAAGAGGAAGATGATGCAAAATGGAATAATGTACTATTGCCTACTCCATATAAACAGGAACCAGGACAGAAGGCAACAGCTGCATAACAGTCAAAATACTTTCACAGTGAACAATCACAAAAGTCTCCACACACAGTAAGGAAATGATTAATACAAAATACTGCATGAACCTAAGACAACTTTTGAAAAGGTATACATTTGAATAAACCCCATTTTGGGCTCCTGTTAAAAACTCAAGAGGCATCAATCTTTTATTAGAGAGCAAATAAATCTTAAGAATCTCCTAACAAAAGACAATTTCACAAAAATAGTTTTCATCTGCAGAGAAAAGAGCTCTTGGTCTCATCCAAAGAACCCAGAAGAAGTGAGGACACGTAAACTGGCACAGTAATCAAGTTTTCAACAGGAGGAAACATTGTTTTATTTTACAAGTTATATAGTTATGTCACTGGAGTATGACTAGTTCCTTATGTTGCTCAAAATTCCAATGCCTCCTCCGTCGAATAAAAAATAGAAAAAGAAAATATGTTAAATAGCTTTAATACTTAACTTTTCCTCTTTTGCCAGGTCTTGCTTTCCTTTGGCATCTGCTGCTGCTTTCAGCAGAGCACCTCTTGCCGCTCTGCCAGGCCGTGTCTCTACAGTGCTAGTGCCCACCCCTGGGGCAAGTTCAAACATCCACTGAGCCCGGAACATCTGGAGCTGTGCCTACGAGCAGAAAAGTACTTCAGGACTCATCATCAAGACAGGCAGCTAAGCTCTGGAAAGGTGTATCAAAGTAGCCAACATGCATATTCTTGTTATTTTAAGTTAAAAAAAAAGTCTAAATAGTAAACATTTATTATCTTCTCAAACATTTTCTACTTAAAACTTTAAAGAATGAAAATTGGCCCATAATAACTGTTTATACAGCAAAAGGACAATGGTATTGGAGAAGTACATTTTAACTAGAATTAAAAGTGTAAGTCTCAGATTAGGAACTAAACAGCTTTTCGTAATTTGTTAATGAATACATCATCTGGCTGACATTAAAAGTGCTGCTAAAACCTCTGTAGGTGAGCCTAAAGTCTTTTTTTTAATAAGCATTATGTATTTGAAAAAGGAAGTTTGTTTTTTTTTTTGGTACCAGGGATGGAACACAACCTTGCGCTTGCCAGGCAGACACTTAGCCCACTGAGCTAAATTCTGGCCCAGAAATGTTTTTTCTAACATGTATCATTTCAAACACGTAAAACAGAAAGTAAAGTCCTCTAATGTGGTGGACTATGAAGGGCTGCTCGCACTTCTTTTCGGGAATAAATAACCTGTTAGAACTTCCAAAGTACTGAAAACAGTGCAAGTTGCTGACTATTACGTCAGCATGATCACACTACCTTCAAATCGCCACACAACCACAGACTGAAGGGTGACAGGCCTCTCTTGCAACTCAAGACATCTCTGAGAGGGTATTCCACCTTCAGAATCTCTACTGAACTAAGAAGTCCATTAAGACTGCAATGCTGGACTTCGTCCGTCCCCTGGGCCTTGGTTCTTTCTACTTCCCTCCCTACTATGGGTCCCAGTGGATCCCACGGTGTGCCTCAGGAAGTCCTACGCATGGCAATGTCCACTTTAATCCAAGGGACACCCCCACATCCAAGAGGGCCGCTGCTAATGCACTGTGCATGTTCTTCTTGGCTTCCTTTTTTTTTGAAAAAAGTATGTACAAAATATGCTGTAAAAGGCTGGCGATCTAGCTCAGCGGTCTAAGCGCCTGCCTGGCAAGCGCAAGATCGTGAGTTCAATCCCCAGTGCCGCAAAAAAAAAAAAAAAAAAAAAAAAAATGCTGTAAAAATGGTGTAAAATATGTTGTAAAAATGTTTTCCTCAATTCCTTAACTAAAACTGTCCTTCATAATCTTCTTACAGCTGAAACTGGAGGAACTTGTGGTAAAGAAATATGGGATTTACGAATGACCTCCATCATTAGAGAGGTCTAGAAGACCCTGGTGACAACTGCTGCTCCAGTCCCTTATGAGTAGAATCTCGCCATGGCTCTTTTCCCAATCAGCCTGTCCATTCTAACGCTTGTTTTGGTCATACTTGCTTAACCTCTTGAAGAAGTGTGTTTATTTTTGCCTAGAGGCTGCCAAACTCCTAGTGATCCCGAAGATGGAACCAGTGACAATGTGCCAGACTGCTTTTACTGGGATGCACTAGACTGACCTTGCGAAGGAAGTTTGTAACTGCCAGACCCCAACATGAGTTCTCCCCAACACCCCTTAGATTAGCCTTCTGGAGAAGGTCTCTGACTTGGGTCTCCCCTACACCTTCTCAGTTCAAAGCAGTTAGACTGAAACTACACCCACTCTCCCATAAAGCAGTTAAGGACAGCTCTTCAGAAGGGAGTAGTATTGCAGGCAGCTAAGTTAGGTAGAAATTAACAGGCAGATAGACAAGGATACGCCCTTGAGGAAGTCAGTACAGAAGATGAGAACACACCAAAACTGTGGCTGGAGGTGCATCTGAAGAAGGCAAGACCCCAAGGTAAAGTCACAATGGCCAGACTTGCAGACCTTCCTAAGGGATAAACGGAAACTTGAGATGATACTGTAATTTGTACCACCCTGTCCACATACTGGATGAGCATCCAGAACACCTGTGCCCATCCCTTCCCCCAAAATATTCCTGTTTTAGAAGTCACAGATAAGCCAAGGTGAATGACAGCCATGTACCCTTGCTATGCGCCCCATTTTCCTACTCAATAAGTATTAGCTAAGTGGCTTGTTGCAACTTGTGTCTGGCTGTCCTCCAAAGTCTCATGCAGTCATGGGGGGGGCACTTTTTAGAGGCAGCTGAATCCAGAGTTTGTGATTGGTTTGTTGTCTAGTGCTGGGGTTGGGGATGTGAGTGCTGCACCCACCCTGAGCAGCCTACGTACAATACAAGGGGGGGAAAAGAGGCCCACTGCTCCTCCTCGCTTGTTGCTTTTGCAATTTTCTGCAATTGTAAACTGTTGCCCCTCCGCCATGGGCCACCCTACCTTGGAGCCAACTGATAATGGACTGAGACCTCTACAAACTGAGAGTTACATAAATCTCTCTTAACTTTGGATGTTGGGAATTTTGTCCCTGCAATGACAGAAAAGTAACTAAGACATGGCTGAACTTGCAATCTCACTGGCAGATTACAGTTTGACCCACACTGTGACTTCGCTATATAAATTACCCCTGATGAAGGGTCTCAGTGACAACCCACTCAGGACCCCTCCTGTATCTCAGGAGCTACTTCCTACCCTTAAAACAAAACAAAACAAAAAAAAAGTGTGGTTCCTGCACTTGTATTTACCATGTAACGCATACCTATGCCCTATAAAATCTTTAACAGCATTCAATGTCTACTAAACAACACACTGTAATAAATACACTATAAAGTATATAAATTCAATAATTAGTTCACTTAACTAATCACATTGAATTTCCCCATTTCAATGCACCAAGATTTCTCTCATCTGCAGTGTATTTTATGTATGACACAGTATCACTTAACACAAGGAATGGCTATGTAGGTTGTAGGACACTTTTTCACACAAAGAATTCTATAGTGAACATCTTTGTACATGCATACTTACTTACTCATTTTCTCCATTATTTCATTAAGGTTAATTTTCTAGACTTTTTATGAAAAAGAATGCATGTTTTTAATTTTGACCCATACTGTCAATGTGCCCCCAGAAAATCTGTGGCAGTTCACACTTTGTAGTGTTCTCATAACTCGGAGAGCAATGGACATTACTCACCAAGGCTTTACATTATTATTTTTGTTTGTTTTTTGAGATAGGGTCTCACTTTGTAGCTCAGGCTGGCTTCGACCTCACTAGGTAGCCCCAGGGTGGCTTTGAACTGATGGCGATCCTCCGGCCTCAGCCTCCCAAGTGTAGGGATTACATTAACATTAATTTCTCCTTCAAATATTTAAGTCATTCGTATTTTTTCATTTACTGTCCACATCTCTATTCCGCGTCCTTCTAATTTATAAGAGTGATGTATACACTGAGGCTGTCTGTCATGGCTGGTGGCTGGATGCCTCCACTCATTTGTGGTAAACAGCTGTTTTAGCTACCTTTAAATTTTATTTCTGATGCCTTTACTATATGAAGATCTACACTTTTAAGGGGTCAAACCTGTCTATTTTCTATAGGGTATGAGTTTTGAGTCATGCTTAATTATTTTGAAAAGTCCATGTACTGAATTACATACCAGTTATTGATATTTCTTTTTATGGAAAAATCCATGATGTAATTTAAGTATTTTATAAGCCAATACAGTTAAATTCAGCACAAACAACCAAAACCTGCAAGTGTATAATTACGGCCAATTTCTGTTTACATATGGGAAGGAATGGAGTAAGAATTGAAAATACAAGCCTGCAGGTCTGTTTCAGCAGGACTTTCGTTCTCATCATCATCTCCTGCTCTGGCAGTATCAGAATGACAATCTTCCTCAGCTTCTGCCTAGGGGAAAAAAACCAAAATAACATCAGGACTATGTAAATGTCAGTTTCCTTTGTAATCTAATCTCCTACTCAAGCTACTATTTAGTACCATAAAAGCAACAGTTTGTGGGACCACTTTAATAGGAAGGTTGTAGGGTGCTTTGGGGACCTTACCATTTATTTCCAAAAGAAAATGAGTCTGCAAAGTATATTCTCTACTCTAAAACAGAGTCGTGACATCACTGTGAATCCTTAACGTTTTGTTCCCCCAAATTAAACAATTCTGCTCATCCAAAAAGCAATCTAATTATATATAAAATAATTCCAGTTAATTATTATACATAAATGACTTGATCTAATTAACGTAATTGGGTGAATGAAGCTGATTCATTTGGGGGGGGCTACTAAGAATCGAACTCCTGACCTTGTTGTGTCAGGCAGGCACTGTACCACTGAGCTATATTCCCATCCCTAATGAAGCTAATTCTGCTACCAATAGACTACATATAACTATTAACTATTTTTAAATTATTTTCATTTTCTTCTGAAAAAAAGATTAAATAGAACACCTTTGTTTTACTTTTGGTTCAGTAACAAGTATATTTTAATTTTTTATGAGAAAAATATTTAAACATGTTGAAAAGAGAATCCAGTGTAATTAATCCTAAGTAAGCATAACTCAATTTCAATAATTACCAATGTAAATAAAAATTGTGTAACATCAAATAGCAACTTACAGTATTCTTATTTTTGAAAAATGTCATATACTGTATACGACATTTTGTGAGATCAAGATTCAGGTAAGGTCTACATATCGTAGTTGGTTGCTATGTGTCAACCCTTGTACTCTCACTCTCATTTCTTACACTTTGTAATGAAAATGGGTCATTTTTCTGTAAGGAATAAATTTTACTAACGTGTCAGTAAAAGTGTCCTTTTGCCTCTTATGTAAATTGTGGCTGGATTTAGGGAGGCTTGGTGAGGTTCTGGTAACATGATTTTCCCTGCTTAAGGCCACTTCATAGGTGATGCTGGGTTTGTCATCAGAAGGGAAGTGTTCTGAAAGGCAGCTGACAGTGCACTATGGGAGAGGTACCAGACAGCTGTTTCAGTCATTGTTACGGTTTGTATATAGATGGCCTCCCCAAGCCTCATGTAGTCATAAAAGTGGCTTAATCTAGCATTTGTGATTGACTCGTTGTCTAGTGCTGGGATTGGCAGTGTGAGTTCTGTACCTGCCCAGGGGTGGAGCCGACATACAATGTAAGGTTGGAATGGGGGCGTGTTTTCCTCTTTGGCACAGTTTGCTCTTGCCGCTTGCAGCCGCCATGAACAGCTGCCCCCTTTTGCTCTGGTTGCTGCCTTGAAGTGTTGCCCCAGTGCCATGCCACCCTGCCTTGGAGTCGCTAATTATGGACTGAAATCCACAGAAACTGTAAGCTAAATAAACCTTTCCTTGCTCCACTTTGGGTGTCAGGTGTTTGTCTCAGCAAAGAAGAAAAAGTAACCAAAACAGAATTTGGTACCAGGAGTGGGGTCGTTGCTTTGACTGTACCTGACCATGTGGTTCAAGAGCCTTTGGGAATGGCTTGTGGGAAGAGTTTGGAAAGGTTTGGAGATGTCGCCTAAAAGAGAAGCCCTGGAACAGCTTAGGCTGTTCTGTAGGGGAGATTCTAGACAGAGCTTAGGAGCCCAGAAGACTGATAAAAAGCCTGCCGGTACAGACCAGGCTCGGGAGGTTTCTGCTGGGAGGAAAAACTGTATTGGTTGTTGGACTCCACACGATGTGTGTTATGGTTTGGCAGAAAGTTTATCTGCATTCTGCTCGTGTCCAGAGACTTTGCCTGAGACTGAGATTAAGGGCGATGGCCTGATTAATCTGGCAAAGGAAATTTCAAGGCAGTCGAATGTTGAGGCAGTGGCATGGCTATTAGTGGGGGCTTTTAGCCAGATTTATCTTGGAAATCAAGAGCAAAGAGCCCAGCATGGTGATTTAAAATGTTGCGAGTTTGGTCAGAAAACTGTGGACTGTAAAGATAGAGCTAAAACCTCGATTGCTGAAAAGGAACAGAATACAAAAGATGGCCTATAGGC
>RJWT010052421.1:0-10558 GCA_004365215.1 Cuniculus paca | reverse complement strand
GTTTTTTCCTCCTTTCCCCTTTCTTTCCTTCTCCCTTTCTCCTCTGGTTCCCCAATCACCTTTTTAGTACCTGATAATGCTACTTGTCTTAGCAGTACTTATCTTACAATGTTTACAATGACGGGGGTTATTAGGTTCCTGCACATGGTATATCCCTCTTCCTCTCATTTCCCATTCCCCTTTCGCTTGCCCCTCTGTTCCCTTGTATCATTATCCTATTGTACAAGGTCCATTCTGTCCTTTTCTGTCCATCTTTTATCATTTTGTTTGTTTGTACTTTGTCTCACTCAAATGAAGAATACCATATGGTATTCAAACTTGTGTGTCTATTTCACTCAACATTATGTTTTTCAAGTGCATCCATTTTCCTACAAATGTCTCAAATTTGTCATTCATCATAGCTGAGTATTACTCCATTATATATACATTTTGTTTATCCAGTCATCTGTTGATAGGTATACAGACCCCTTCCAAGATTTAGTTATAAACATTGCTATGCAATTATCACTGTAGTATGATTAAATTCTTTGGGGATGATACCTGGCACGGGGATAGCTATACTAAATTAAAATCAAAGTGAATCAAAGATCTAAACATTAAAACAGAAACATTAAACCTTTTGAGAGACAGAATATGTGAAACACTTAAAGACAGAGGAATGGGAAAGATTTTCTAAACAGATCCTCAATCACACAGGAAATAGCTGCAAGAATCAACAAATAGGATTACATCAGACAAAAAATCTTCTGAACAGCAAAAGATTCAGTCCATAAAGAGACAGCCTACAGAATGAGAAAAAAAATTTCCCAACTACCATCAAAGGATTAATATCTACAATATATAAAGAATTTTAAAAAAATTAAACCACCTAAAATCAAAGACCTAGTCAGAAAATGGACTAGGGAAATGAACAGACACTTCACAGAAGGAAAAAATACTAATGGCCAACAAGATTCTAGCTTACTCTGAAAAGAATGGCAATCATAAGGAAATAAAACCATAACAAATGCTGGTGTGATTGTGGCAAAAAGGAACTCTCTTACATTGTTGGTGGGTTTGCACACTAGTACAAGCATTATGAAAATCAGTATAGAGATTTAACAAAGAATTGAAATCAGAAATTTTATCCAGCCTTCGTTTCTCCTTAAACACCCTCCTGATTTGATTTGGATTGAGTATGTTTAACCTATCATTTTGATATATTAATATACTTTATGTTTATTTTTGCTAGTTTCTCTGAAGTTTACAGTAAGATCTGTAGTATAACTCATTATTGTACATACTCATGCATTTTGTCTTTCCACGTATAATGTAAAACATTATGATGTACTTCAATTTATCCCCTTCCAGATTTTGTGCTCTTATTGAGATATATTTTGCTTCCACGTATGTAATATCCATCTAAGTGTATTTCCTTTATTTCAAATAATCATTACTTCTAACTTTTTAAGTTATCATATGGTAAAATTGACTTAAATTTAGGGTTATGGTTCTATAGTATTTAACACATATTCATAAGCATGACTTCTACCTTCATCAGAATATGGAAAACTTTCAAACAAATTTTCCTTGTGTTGGCAGTCTCGCTATATATCCTGGATTGTGTCAATTTATGTCAACTTGGAACCACAGAGTGCCAAGATATTTGGTTAAACATCATTCTAGATGTGTCTGTGTAGGAGACTGTGAATAAGATTAAAATTTGAAGCAGTAGGCTGTGAAATGCAGATTGCTCTCTCCCAGAAGGCCCACTCAGACCATAGATTTGAACTGCAGTATACCATCAGCTGTCCTGGATCTACAGACTGTAGAACTCAGCTCCCATCATCAAGAGAGCCAATAGCTTATAGTAAACAGAGAGAGAGACAGAGACAGAAACAGAAACAGAGTGAGACAGAGAGACAGAGACAGAGGCAGAGGCAAAAAGATAGAAAAACAGAGAGGCAGAAAGACAACGACAGAGACTGAGTCTGACAGAAGCAGAGACTACACATGTATAAACAGTACTGTGTACATGTATTTGGCACTGCATGTGGTTTCAATTTGTACTCTCACAATGACTAATAATGTTGGACATCTTTCCATGTGCTAATTTTCCTTCTTCATACTCTGGTGAAATGTCTAGTAATGTTTTGACTACCTCTAAGTTGTATATTTTCTTATTTACAATTCTTATTGATAATTCTTTATGTGTCCTTGATCCAAATGATTTGTCAGATATGTGATCTGAAAATAATTTATCCCATATTATCCTCCTAACATTGTTGTTCACATAACAAAGCATATTAAATATTGATGAAGGATCATTAATTTTTATTGGTTATGCTTTTGATTATATAAGAACTCTGACAAAGGTCATACAAATATTTTGAACAATCTCATTTATAAAGTAAAAAATAACTACAGAATAAAGTGAGAGAGGAAGAAGTTATTTCATATTTATTTTTCTAGACTCACTTAATTATTTTTCATAGGTTATTTTATATATTATCATTTTCCTTAAGCAACAATAATTTCTTCTAATATTTCCTGTAGTACACATTTGCTGGAGATAAATTTTCTCAGCTCTTGTTTGTCTGAAAAAGTTTTAAATTAACCTTCATTTTCAAATATTATTCCCATAGAAATAAAATTCCAGGCTATTTTTTAGAATGCTAAAGACATTGTTCTACTATTTTCTGGCTTGTATCTTTTTGATGAGAAGTTTACAGTCATATGTATAACCTTCTGCCTGCATGTAATGTGTATTTTTTCTACATCCTGCCTTTACATTTTTCTTGCTATTCCTGTTTTCAACATTTGATTAAGCTCTGTCTTTGATTTTCTCTGTGTTTATGTTGATGGAGTTTGTTGAGCTCCTTAGATAGGTACCTCAGTTATTCATTTCAAATTTAGAAAAATTTTCAGCCATTATTTTTAAAATTGTGATGTTTCCTCCTCTGCTTCTGAATTACATGTATATCAGCCCTTTCCACATTGTTCCTTATGTTGCTGAGGTCCTGTTTGTTCAGCCTCCCTCCTGTGCTGCAGTGCGTGGATTGTCTCTTCCAGTGTATTAGAAACTGACTGAATTTTTCCTCTGCAGTGTCTAGTCTCTTAATATCATCCATTTAAGGTTTCATTTTTTAAAATCTACATGAATGATTTGGGTAATTTAAAAACTTTTTAAATTGTCTCCTTGATTTTTTCTATTTTACTTTAAATATTTATTTTTAATTCTAATAGCTGTTTTAAGGCTAACTTCAGCCTCTCTGTCATCTCTAACATGTTTCCAGGTCTGTTTCTATGGGCTGATTATTTTTCTTGCTTAGTGAACACTTTTTCTTTTTCTTTTTTGGGGGGGTGGGGGCAAGGGGTGGTCTTTGTACGTTTATGGATTTTTCTTGGATACTAAAAATTGTGAACATTATGTCATTACATATTTGTAATTCATTATCATCTATTAACAAGAGTTGTACTTTGTTTTTGTGGTCAGTTTTTAATACTTGTTTATATAACATGTTTGGCCCATTTTTAAGATTCCCTAGGATCTAAGAGGAGTTACATTTTTTTATCCCTGTTGGAAATCTTGACTATTTAGCAAGATCTCTTCACTGTACCATTAGAAACAGACATCTGTCCTGTTGTTTGTTGTAGAAATATTTCAACTGCAGCCTTTCTGGCAGTGGTCTTCACATGGCTTTGTGAATCTTCAGGCTATAGTTGCACAGCTTGGTATTGTGGGATAATTTCTCAACGAAACCCTCTCCTCTTCAACACTGCCCCACTTCAACCTTCTCCATTAGAACCACCTTTCTTTCATTATCTAACAATAGCTGGTTCATATACTTTGCTCATTTTTTAGTTGTTTATAGCAGGAAGATAAATCTAGATGACACCAGTTACTCCAACCTGGTTGCAGTTGTCTGCAACTGAGAACTATTGTCTTCTGCAAGAAAAATATAGTAAAAGTTTTGGGACTCCATGAAAATATGATAGAAAATTTGAAAAGAAAATCATCTGTGAAAACTAAAAATGTTTATCGCATCACAGTAGAAAGATAATGATTAGTAGAGGCCGGAAAAGACAAAAATATCGTGGCAAAAGAGAGGAGGATTAAGAAGTTCGGGATACAGCTGAATAGGAGGAATAATTTCTATTTTCTACAGCACAGGAAAATGACAATGCAGACAACATTACTAGTATATTTTAGAATAGCTATTAGAATTCAAATGCTTCCAGCATCACAAAAAGGATAAATGAGGGGATGGATATGCAATTTTCTGATCGGATCATTACACATTATATACATGTATTGAAATACACAGTTTACCTTAAAAACTTGTATAATTATTATGTCCATTAAAAATAATGAACTATTTTAAAGGAGGATACATCAATAACTTTATAACCCCAGCAAATATTTTATTAAATAAAAAATTAAAGTTAGGAAAGCTTAGTTGATATATGTATACTCTCATCAAAGGAAACAAGATAGTAATTTTGAAGCATTTGTTTGTTTTACAAGAGTTTATCTCTGAAACATGGCACTGCCTCCAGCATCATGTAAGACATGGTCTTTATCAGGTCCTATCAAATTCCAGGAAAGTTTTCCTTTCACCTGGCAAGTACATAGTTAAGAATTCCTCCCATGAGTGGTTTCTGTGTGAGGTAGTAAGTGTGCGCAAGCAGTCTCAGGTCAAAACTGGGCAAAACCTGTATATGTGATTACCCCCTAACAACCCCAAAAGAACAGCAGTCAGCAATCACATGCAAATGAAAGCGAGTTGCTTCAAGGAGCGAGATGGTCATCATATTTGTACAGGGAACATTTTGGTGTCCCCATTTCATTCTGCTATGTTTTGTGTAGAATAAAAATATTCAATGATTACATTCCATTCTCATTGTAATGAAGATTGCAGAGAGAAAATAAGGAATTGTGCAGAACTTTAAATTCCTCAAATGAGTGTCATTACTGCCACAAGCATAAAAGTACTAGTTTTTCCAAATTCTTTCATTTTTTAAAATACCCTATACAAGCTAAGTGCCTCTAAACATTGACTGTCTTTTCAAAGAAAAGTATGAAACTGTATTTGACAATCTGCTTGCAAATCACTAACTTATTTTTCATGATATTTGCTCTAATATATTTGCAATGACTTTTCATCTTACCTGTTCTTAATGTTAAATTATTAATATTCTTATAAAAATAGTTAATGCTTTCTAGACTCATAATAAAATTTTTCCCATGGTTATTCTTTCCTCATATTTCAAAAATGCATTAAAGTTTAATGTGATATTTGCTAGGTCATTGTTCAAGATGACAACTCACTAAACATGGTTTTTATTTATTTGTATCATGGAATTTAATCTGGCTTTCCATTGTGAACATGAAGAAAAACAACAAAAAGAAAACTTTTCATTCCCTTGAAAAAATATAATTTATTGTGTAACCGTATTCAACTAAAGTATTGTACTTCTCTCAAATAAACCAATTGAATAAGAGTAACTCTTTATCCTCAATTTAGTCTACAATAACTTTGGAACAACTTTTCATTGTCTCCCGTACTAAAGCTGGATTAGTCACGTCTTGGAACTTGGCTGAGTAAGGGCCAATTAATCATCACACAGTGAGAAGATTGAAAATCAGCACCTCGGAATGGCTCTGCCCAGCACAAATAGGCAGGTACACAGGAAATGTTCTCAGCTGGAGATACTGAGAGAAATCCCACTCTACAGTTATCTATAGAATTTTGGATTAATTACCTCTAATTTCAAAGGTTTCAAAACTATGTGGAAGTCAGTGAATGGAGCATTCAAGCACTGGACCCTACCAGGTAAATATGCTCACCAGAGACTGAAAGGTAGAGGGTATTGGGACATCTCAATAAGGCCACATAGTTACCAACACGTCTGACATGCAGAAGTACAGGCGCCAAAGCTAAAGGACACAGGAGCAGAACCTGGCAGACCACCACCCCTGTCAGATTACCTGGCACTTCAAAGAGAAGCACACAGGCAGAGTTTGAAAGGTAAAGCCTGTAAAATGGTCTGGGGCCCAAAGCCTGAAACTCATGTTGCAACAATATCAGATATATATATATATAAACATTTGCATTAAATTCTACAGTGGAGAGTAATAAAGTTGTGAAAATAGTCACCCTATAATTTTATAGTTAACTCTAGGGATTGGGAAAATTCTAGGCTGAGTCACATTGCTATCAGGAGAATAAATGAGCCAGAATATATTCAGCAGGCATTCTGTTAATTGGTAATACTTATAAGTTAGGCTTAACATCTTTTATATAGACTCATGTAATGAACTGCAAAGGGAACAGTGACTTTTCCTAAAAGTAAAATTTATACATATAAAAACCATAACAGCTTTCATAAACATGGGGCACCTACTTGAGTCACACAAATATTCTGCAATTTATATTGTTAATATCATATTAATCCTCTCTATTTTTAAGTGGGCAGTACTCCTAATTTAGAGCAAATGTAGCCTTACAAAGCTAAGAAACTTCACAACAGTCTTAAAATCAATGAAATTAGAACCAGAATTAGAGCCTAATTTTATGTTTAAAGTCCAGAGTTGATATTCTTAAACTGTTTCCCAGTTCTCCAAAGCAAATGAGGCTGAATGAATATCTATCACATATTAAAACCATCATGTACATTATATGACCTAAATGAGTTCCAGATTATAACCAAAACAAATTAGTAGTGCCTTGAATGCAACCATTATAATCGCGAATATTGCATGGCCAAAAATTAAAAGCATTAAAATACTCTGAGCCATATGTAGTTCAACTCATAAATAGCAGCACCCTTTCCATTTTCATGTTATTAAGAACTGAGAGTCAACTTCATACAGAATTTTGAATTCACCATCACTATTTCAAAAATAATGAAACTAAATTTAAAGGCCAAGGAATAAGGCATCCATGCTATGTCACCATGTTATGGTTTGTGTCTAGGTGACCCCCAACTCACGCAGTCTTAGAAGACGCTGAGTCTAGCATTGGTGATTGGTTCATGGTCTAGTGCTGGGATTGGCAGTGTGAGTGCTGCACCCACCCAGGTGTGGAGCCATCATACAATGTAAGGTTGAGAAGGAAGCATATTTTTCTCTCTTTTGCTTAGTTCACTCTTGCGGTTTGCAGCTGCCATGAACAGCTGCCCCTGAGCTACAGCCACCTTACCTTGGAACCAGTTAAGTATGTACTGAAACCCCCAAAACTGTAAGAAGTAAACCTCTCCTTCCTTCACTTTGGGCATCAGATATTCTGTCTCAACAATGAGAAAAAAGTAACCAAGACACACCACACAGATAGAAAGCTGGTATATCTGAAAGTACACTGAAACACTCTATCTGTTCTAATGTTATGACCACCATAACATTAACCTTGGTCCTTGAAATACATGACTGTTACTTTTGGGGATGCCAGAGTAGAGTTCTCCCTCTACTCTGCCCATCTGCATTGATTCAGAACTAACAGTGCCCAGACAAATGGATTCTGAGAAGCATCATCTCTCCCAATAGTGTTCTAATGAGAATAAAAAAATTAAAAGTTACAGCAGTATAGCACACTGGTAATCACAGTTTTGTAAGCTCTTTATTGCATCAACACCCCACTGACAGAATGGAATAATCCAATTTAAAATTTAGAGAACTTTACTTGGTCAAAGACTTCTGAAATCAAGGATAGATGAAGCTACATAACTTAATCTATTGTATGGGTTTGACCCACATATTATGAAGCTGAACCACACATTGTGAATTGGCAAATAGTCCAGTAAAGTATTTTCCCATCTGCATTATATAGATCAGAAAAGAGTAGTAATATATGGCTGGTGAGAGAATACGAAGCAATAAAAGCAAACAGAATTCTGATAAAATAGAAGAAAGTATAGCACAGAAAATTATTTCTTCCCAAACCTTGTGTTCTGTTCTCAGTAAAATGCAAAATAAAGGTAGATGCTAATGATAAAGGCAAGAAGGTATACACAAGTAAATATAGATAGATATTGTAGATAACCATTCATAAATATATGTTGCAGTTAAATAAACAGAAGTATATAAATGAATAAAGAGACAAGAAGCATTGATAAATCTGAGTAAATGTTCAGAAGTTTCTTGTCTTATCTTTGCAACTTTTCTGGAAAGTATTTCTTTCACTTACAAATACTATATTTTGTGTTTAAGTGTAAAATATCTTGTGGAAACATACTTAGCAAATATTTGTGGAAATAAGTAAAAGCACCTCCACCAAAGTTCACATATTTTCAAAGATATATAAAAATAGAACAAGAAAGGAAACAAAAATTAAAATATCAGGTGCCTCTCTACTAAAAACAATCCTGATTAAGTACAAGAAAATGATTGAAAAAATAAACACTAATAGACTCTTTGTAAAAACCTGCTCTGGAATTTTATCCTATCTACCACAAATTTTAGAATAATAAATTTGCTTACTTCAAAGACAAATGACAGATTTATATAAAGGAAATTAATTATGAGGAAATATTTGGAGAAAGCTCATAAGGCTTAAAGAAAGAGATCCCAAAATTTAACTGTGTAACAAGAACACTAATGGGTAGTGTCACCCCAGGTCAGACTAAAGATATACAGAGTTATACATGAGACAGTGGAATAAGCAGAAGTATATTGAAAACAGATGTGAAAGTTTAGTGTTTTGAGGGAAAGAATAACTATTATTTGGAATAGCTGGACAGAAAAAAAAATAAAACTTGATACACTGGGTCATCCAAGAGGCCAAGATTGCTGTTGTAGTGGAGTTTTCTTAATAGTCATTCTTCATCAAGATGTTCAATGATCTTGTCCTTGTTGAAATGGTCAAAGTTTATCTAGCCCATACATTATCTCAAAAGAAATAAGACCCTTGGACCATCTGAAGTGTTTTGCCTCACACCGGACACAGTGGGGACTAGCAGAGTGCTGTTTACTAACATGTTAATTTTGAGAAACTATGTTCGTATTTTCTTCCTGATCTTGTGATGACAGCTTTTCTCACATTTAAAGAAGAGAATTAAAAATTAGTGAAGCTAATTATGGACACAGGATTTCTATTTTCTGTTAAGTGTCATCTTCTATTTAGTAGTAGTTTTATGATATAGTCTTAAAATGAAGAATACAGATCTACGAAAATTTTAAGATCACATATAAGTCTTCAATTCTGATGACTAAATTATTGAAACAAATGTACACAGAAGATGTGATGAGGGGCATGAGGGGAGACTGCTTCTGTGCAGACCCATGGCACAGACTTTCAGTACCAGGATCTCAAGCAACATTTGGTGGAGGACTTTGGATGACCTACATCTTTAATTCGTAATGCATCAGCTTTTTCTCTTAGGAATTTGGAATAGTAGCAATTAGTTGGAGGAGTGAAAAGGGACTGACTTTATTCTGAAGAACTGGGTCTAAGTGCTGTTTTTTCCTATTTATTTTAGAATTTTGCTCATCCTTTTGAGGAAAATGGAAATATGCCTGGGATCATTATGGAAATGGAAAAGTGAGTGAGCTTTGAAGTTAGTAAGGATGCGGATTCTGAATTCCAGTTGTGAAGTCATTAACAGAAAACCCTAAGCCTGAATTTTCTTTTCTGCAGAAGAGTGATCTAGTACCTTTTATTGCCCATAGTCATGATATTGATTTTAAAAGAGACAAAATTTTAAATTGTGTAGAATAATGTTAGAATAAGAGTGCCAAATAAAAAACAAACATTGTTTCAATAAGTTTCTTTTATATGCTATTTGTTTATTTGAAGATCATATCTAATAGGGTGTCCTGTATAACTGGCATGTTAAACACAACAACCTTGTTTCTGGTGCATGCTAATGCCTGAGAAGTATTTCTTTTCTCTTTTCACAGCCCTTAAAATGCAGGCTTGTAAATTCATTCTTTATAGAACATTAAAGAGTGAAAAATTGAAAAACAATCTTTAGCTCACATTAAATGGGCATAAAATAACAAACAAGAGAGTCAATCACATTGATAATGGTGATAATTTTGCCATGAAACTATAAAGTCTAAATGTTAAAAGAGGGCTGGGGATTTAGCTTAGTGGTGTAAGCGTCTGCCTGGCAAGCACAAGGTCATGAGTTCGATCCCTGGTGCTACAATAAACAAATAAATAAAATAAAAGTTAAATGAAAGTGTAGCACCTATCTTAATTTAAAAAAAGAAAAATATTTTCATTCTTCATATAATGATACTATAGAAAGCTTATGCTTATTTACCTAAAAAGAACTTCAAAATCTAAAGTAGCTAAAATGTTAAGTGAGTTTGGTAAGAAACGTTCAATCACATGCACATGAAGTTTCAATGTTTTTCATTTCTAAAGTCAATATTTAATTTTGAGATTAAAGAATCAAGAAATTTTTCCTTTATTGCTTTCTTGAGATAATCAATATAGTTGGAATGGCAGTCTTCCAATTTCTTTAAACCAAGAAAATTCAACCAAATCCCAGGAAAGACATGCCTTCAAGATATGAATAAAGCACTACACACCCAGCAATAAAGACTTCACTGGAGCACCTAATATTCTCTCTC
>RJWT010052420.1:0-10549 GCA_004365215.1 Cuniculus paca | reverse complement strand
GAATGCTTGGGATTTGAATTTCACAGTGCCAGATAATGTAGAGTCAAAAATATGTGAACAAGTACAACTAGAAAATATCAGGCATATGGCATGAAACACATTTTCATTCATTTTCCATAGGGAGGAAAACATTTTAACAGAATGCAAAATATTGTGCTCTGGTTTACTTGCCAAATAGAGAAAAGTGTGAATTTTAGCAAGGAAATCAATGGCTAGTTTGAATTGCAGGAATTTAGAGTAATTGCTTTAATAAGCAAATAATTAAAGAGGTTGAGTGCTTAGATGGTAGAATTTAAGAAAGAGGTTGTTAGAAGCTTCCTCTTTTCCCCTTCTGCTTTGTAACTGAAAGGTTGGTTTGAATGAGTTTTGCCTCTGTAGCAACCTCAGTTTTCGTTTGCCAGAAAGCAACTGAGCTAGGTTACTTTCATATTGCCTTATACTCTTCCGTGTTTTATGTTTATAGTTTTATGAAGTGCCATAGGTAAAAGAAATTCTCATCTCTGTTTATTAGCATCTATTTTCTTCTTAATATAATTGTGAGCAAGACTAGTAGACATGAACTATTAATTCAGCCTGCACAAATAATAAGTAATGGCTAATTTTAATTTGTTAACTGGAAATCTATCATGCAACCATAAACAGATCAACTGAACCAGCCTATTTAAAAAAAAAAAACTGCTTTAGAATGATATTACTTTCCAAAAAATTACTGTGATAATTCTCAGAAGTGAAGACTTGTTTATATTATAGGTCAAGTCCCTCTGTCAGAAATGACTGAACAGCAATGGCTTTTCTTACTTATCAGATTTGTTTACTTGGGAAAACAGAACTCATCTCGCCTGAACCCCACACAGAAGAAAAGACTGTGATTCTAGTAGTGAGCAAGATGGAACAAACTACAAGTGCAGACCTAGTTCTTTATTTATTGCTCCCAGCAGGTGTCAGATACCATAGCTTCTCCGCAGCCGTCAACACCCTGGGGCTTTTTAGTTCCACATCCAGGACTAGGAAGAGGAGAATGGTGACTAACCCTAAGGGATTAGGTACCTGAGTCTTATCCCAACTACTAGCAGACTCAAGCTGGGATGAAATGTGTGTTTTTTTGTTTTGTTTTGTGTTTTTCGTAGAATTTCTGATGCTCAGTGGTTGCTGATTATTTCCAGATTTTAGTTCTACCCCAGTGGATATTTGCTAGAAAGAGTTTATCTGTTGTTAAAATTGCAATTGCTGTAAAGAAATGTCTTCTTTTAAACCAATGTCCAAAACATGGACTGTTACAACACTGAAACGAACAAAACAAGACAAAATTTACCCATTTAAAAAAAATACTTCCTTCACAATGATAGAAGAGTGAATCTGAATATTTGGGAAAGACTGGTGTCATTTGTTTGGGATTCTCATCAAACACTTTGAGAAACCAAGATGTGATCATTAAAGTCACTATGTAAACACTTTTAAGGGGCTTGTGCAGGTAGTCTTGATTGAGTTACATCTAAACTGACATAGAAGATTCACAGCACAGGCCAGTACTGTTGCCAACCTAGTAAAGCGACACAACCGTTCACATCTTTTTTTTTTCCTTGCTCTGAGTTTATTCAGAATCCTTTCCTTCAGTAGCAGAAAGCACTCAGAATACTGAGTACTTGACAACATTCCACTGAACACTGAATTATTTTAGGATCCAAAGTAATTTCCTAAAATGATGATAAGGAGAAGGATGATGATGATGATGCGTGTGAGAAACTGAAATCTAAGACATATTCATGCATATAAAGTATTAGGATCCTCTGAGATACTTGCTTGACTTTTCCACTTGGGGCTGAGATTTTAAAACATCCAAATTCACTAAATAAAATTTCCCAGGGTTTCAACTTGTACTGAATGACACTTGGTTTACAAACATTGCTTCCGTGATTGCTGCCGGTATTTTTAGATCCTGGTCTTCTGGAGATATTCTCTCTTAGAGCCCATTTTGCCTCAATGTTTTTCTCTAAAAAATTTCTCCCTTCTCAGTATCAGCCAAGACTATCAACTTACTGGTTGCTGTCCCTTTTCCTTTCAAACACGCTGACTACATAAAGTGTTAAGTGTTTCCTCTCTTGACATTTTTTCAAGTGACTGTAGACTATGCACCACATGACAAAATCGTTATTTTTCCAATAGAAAACCACCTCACTTCATAGACAGGAAGTTTATGATCTTCTAAAAAAATAAACAAACAAAAAAACCCTCCACAGATCTCATCTTGGGATATTAAGCCTTAAGTCACTCTTACATTTGGCTTTTGTCCATTAAAGGACAAGTATTTTTCTAGGCTTGATTTCATCAAGTTTGTAACAAAATATATAGTCTGAATTATAAATATACATGGAAATCATGTCCACACATACAAAGGGAAGATGAAAATTGGAGTAATTGAGCTAATTCTTATCATTCTTGCTTCCACCACTCTTTAGGGAGAAGAGCTATATAACTGAGCCTCCTTTTCTGAATCATGATTTCAATCATCAGCTACACAGGTAGAGAAGACAGGTATCAGCTAATAATATATCCTTCTATGCACCCTCATCTCTTCTTGCTGTTTCCTTTATAAGAGATCACAGTATCTCTTATGGTTAATACATTGTGTCAACTTGAGAAGTTTAGAAGTTTAACTGAGAGACTCAGCAGGGAGCCAGGGTTCTTACTTTGTAAATATCCTCATCCTGTGCAAAGGAGGGCAAGGACATTTTGTGAGTGTTACACCCACCCTGAAGGTTTTGGTGGAGGGGGTGGCTGGTGTATAATTTGAGGGTAGAGAAGAGGTTTGTTTGCTCTTTTGCTCTGGCTGCTGCCTTGAAGTGCTGTCCCTGTGCCGCGCCACCTTGCCTTGGACCCAGCTGACTATGGACTGAAATCTCCAGAAACTGTGAGCTAAATAAACCTTTCCTTGCTTCACTTTGGTGTCTGGTGTTTGTCTCAGCAAGGAAGGAAAAGTAACCAAAACAGTATCCTTATCTAGGGTAAGTATAATACATATTTTCCATTTTCCATAACAAATCTGTCCCAGTTTTTTAACCTAGACTAAATAATGTTTGAGGAGCCCTGTATAATAAATGCTTCATTAGTGCTATCTACGATTTTCAGAGTTATGATCCTTAAATTATCTAAAGAGAGATCATATTCCAAAAAATCATAACTCATGTTCCTGTACCAAGAAGTACAAATATAACCTTGCCATTGCAATTTACTATACTCCTCTGTGGTTTATAGTTCATCGAAGTCAGTTTTTCTCAGACCATGAATTGTGCGCTAAAGAAAAAACAGCTTGCTACTTTTAAAAAATCATGAGCAAAAATGACAATGCATGCCCCTATTTCTACAAGATAATCATCATATTAATAATGGAAAAATTATGTTCACTATTATATTTCCTTATATCTAACCCTGCATTACATATTTTTCAAGTTCGAAAAGGCAAAAGAATAAAAAAAACTTGAATATACATTTACTTAACTCAAACTGTGCTAAAACTGAGTACTTAAATATAACATTAATGATTAGGACAAGGGTGCTGACTTAGAGACCTTTCAGACTGGTAATAATGCAGACAAATGTGTAGCTAAGATCATATAAGCTTAAGGGTTGCCAAACTCAAATAAACACCACACTACTACGAGGGAGAAATGAGAGGGCAGTGATGCAAGCAAGGAATCTGGAAGAAATATTTGAATTGGACCCCTTAAGACGAACATAAAAATGAGAGTTCTGTGAGTTAGATTCTATGTTGCTGAGAAATCCAAATCAATCTCACACAAATTTATTGCTTCATGTATTGTGAACTTCAAGGGTAAATCTGGAGATCCATGCCAAACTGAAAGATTAAAGCTAAAATGTATTTTTCTTTGGTTTTCATTGTGTATCTGTTTCATTCTCTTGGAAGTTACTCTGAGTTTAGAACCATGGCAAAGAATTGGTTGAGCCTACCAGTTACTATTTCATGAACAGAGTAGAATATGGTTTTGTTATCCTTACTCTAGTTTGAAAAATCTAAGCTAAAACTTCAGACTCATCTTACATTGCTATGAAAGGCAACTATGTTTTCATCCTTCAAAAGAATTTGAAGAAAATGAGAACTAGATTAAATATTTAAAGGTGTTTTGTGATATAAAGCTGGAGATGACATGTAATGAAAGTGAAGAAATATTGTGCAAATAAAAGTGCAAAGATTTTGGGGAACAGATTATGGGACATACTGAGAGTGAGTTAAAGAGCTTAAACATTTTTTATAGATCAGAAGGAAACATAAAATGTTTCGAGGACATAATTAGCTATATAACAGACTATAGATCAGGATGGTGTTGGTGGACTGAGACTGTGGAGAGAGGAAAAAGAAAGACATCAAGAATATCAACCAGCAGATCAGAGCCAGAAAAACTAGTTTCTAGTCCAGGAGTGTCATTATCTACATACCTAAAGTTTGGTGAATTGAATCTTTTTTGGTATCAGTTTCCACATTTACAAAATTGGAAATCAGAATATTTCTTCCATCAATCCAATAATCTGTTACTACAAAGGAATGAGTATGATTCTCTTGAATAATTTTAAAGTATTAAACAAATGCAGACATTATTATTCATAATAGTGCCATTCAAGATTTCTTTCCATTAAGGAATGGAAGACCTCTTTCAAATTTGTCACCACAGATAGGTAACTGCTGCTTGTCTGAATGGCAAACGCATTTAGGCTATACCAGTGATAGAAGAAAATAAACAAAGTTTTATTGCAAATTAAGAAAAATAGTTACTTAATGTCTGACACCAATGCCTCACTCGAATTCCTCAAAAAAGTGTGTGAACAAAAAGAAAATGCCAGTATGCTTTAATGGAAAGGTTCTGAGTTATGGAAATAAACTTGCATGCTATTTAGTAACTACTCTGCATATGACAGATTGTGTTTCCCTGGGAAACATCTAAAAGCCATAAACAAATGGTGAAATACATGTGTGTCCTTGGGTAATAAATTAATCTAAGCCTTATCTGACAAATGGCAATAAAAATATCAAAAGTTCAATAAATTACCTGTCATTTGGTAAATGTTAGTTTGTTCATATTTTTTGGTTTGCAACATGGATTTCATCATTCTTTTCCTAGTCTCTGACCATTAATAGTAACTAAATATGGTAAATTAAATCAGTATTATAAGTAAAAGCTAGTTATCCATCAAACTGTAGACTCTTAAACGATCTTTCTATATTTTTTTCGATCAAAAATTATTATTCTACATCTTCTATAAGATCAATGTTCTCACTGCTTATCATTAGAAAGAGGAAAATTGTTAATACTGATTTTAGGAAATAAAATTTATAAATACAACAAATCAAATAAAAATCATTTAGGAAGAAAAAAGCTTATGCTTTCAATTCCTCTAGAAATAAACGAGAATTTACTTTATTTGAGAAAAGTATATAACTTTGAAATTAAAAGTTGAGGTTTAATTTAAATTTACATTTTTCTTTCAAAAGAAAAACTGTTACTACAAGTTATTAAAATTTGATCATTTCATTTTCAAGCATATATAAAATTTAAGGTACTATTATAAAGTGGTCCTAGGTTGCAATGTAATACGAAATTGCAATAAAGAATAAAAGCAGGGTAAGAAAGTTTGGCCTTTTCCTTTCCACCTTTTAAGTTTTTTTTAAATCCTGGTTTAACATTATCTAGACAATGATTGTAAATTATAATAGTTTCCATTGTGTGGGCTATACTTTAATGCTTTATAGATAATGTGTATTGCAAACTCTGCTGAACTTTTGAACTGTTTTAGTTGTGCAATCAAACTTCATAGTTGCCAGTATTAGTTTTCTACTTTTAAAAATACTTTTAGGGTCTTGATTGTAACTTGACAGTTTGATGATTTTGAACTCTGGATGATATGTAATATTTGAGGTCGTTTCACATTTTACCAAATAGATGAGAGTGATTTTTACAAACCCTCAATAATTGGTGATCCATCCCCAAAATATATTCTCCCTAAAATAGCTAAATTGACTCTTTTTGTGGTATACCACAGCATATGTATATTTAATTCTGTGCTGTATTTTTATTGGCTATCTTACAAGCTAAAGAAAAGAGGAATGTAAAAGAATACTCAAGTTTAAATTTGAACTTACTTACATTAATGCAGTTCTTCAATTATTCCATTTGATGCTGGGAAAAAATGGTTGACAAGGAAAAGAAATTAAATAAAATTGGAAAAAAAGAAAATAAAAACACTAAAGTTAGAAACTAGACTTCGATCTTTAGAAACTCAGATGAAGCTACTGAAAGAAAAGAAACCTGCCTTCCTTTTTATCTAAGCCCCAGTCTTAAATTTTGAGCAGACTTTAAATAATGGAACATTTCAAAAAAGGTTAATTTCAGTGATGACAGAAAAATGATTTTAATCACTGCTCTTCATCAAAGGAATCAATAATAACAACAACAAAAGTCAGCTCACATGGTTCATAGCACTCTGACAGCAAGATATCACATAGGCATTTGAATTCATTGCCCATCATGCATTAAGTAGGTCTCAAAAGGCAAATAAGCTGGTATATTTGCTCACATGGCTGGTAAACTAATGCTGTTACTCCAGATCTAAGGGGGGACTATTTTAACTTGAAACAAACTTCTTTGAGCTTTGTCAATCCATAGCATAGTAGAGAAAGACACACTGTTGAGAGTCAAGCAGACAATCTATCACCACTGATTATTGTTTACCTAACCTTCAAAATTATAAAATTATTGGAATCTATTTATTCACTGAACTGGAAAAAAAACACTTAGCTCACAGTACCTTTGTTGGTATTAAGTAGGATAGTGTGCATAAAGTATTTGTCAGGTAAACTTCTTCAATAATTGTTCAGTGATTGTTGCATTTTTGGTAATTGTTGCATTTACTCTACTGCATGGTACTTCGGTGCAACAATGCCGGAGGCAGCAGTGCATGATGGCAACTGTGCAGATTACCTAGATTCACATCCTGGCTCTAATTAATCTTTAAAATGGAGCAATGAAAGTATTTTCTCTGCAGGAACGTTATGATGCATACATGGGCTAGTATGTGTGAAGTGCTTAAAAGAGTGGCTGGCACAAAACTAAGAGGATCCAAACGTTTTCTCTTGCTAATGTTTGTGATTGTCATTATTTTACTGGGTTACTGGTGCCTTCATTAATCTCCAACTATTCTCACAATAGTTTGACTCTATGTTCCTCCCACTTACAGAAACTGGAATCATTTTCATTTTTATTTTCTTCATGTGAATGACTTTGTCTTTAGGTGTTTCCTTTTGTAGTATACTTGTTTTGTGGAAAGGAGTTCTGACCAAGGTAGACCTATTTCCATCCTTAAACAAGAAACAAGAGACAGATTTCTAGACTAATAAACACACAGAGAGGGAGACATACTTTTAAAAGTGGCCAAAGTTCAGCAATAAGGTGTGTTGATGACAGGAATCAAACTGGAAAGGCAAAACATTGATGTGTACTTTCTTCATTTTGACCAGTGATAATAATACTAAATCTTATGTTTGCTATTTATTTATTTATTTATTTGGTTGATTGGGAGGGAAGTTGTGGATCAAACCCAGGGCCTTGAGCACACTAGGAAGCAGGTAGTCTATCACCAAGCAATGAACCCAGCCATAGGGTTGCTGTTGAAAAAAATAAACAAAATGCTATTTATTGAATAAATGCAAATCAGTTTCTCCTGTGTCTTTGCTTGTCTGTCTATCTATCTATCTATCTATCTATCTATTGTCTCTCTAACTCTACTTTAAGGACTCAGCTCATGTAATTATGGGGCCAGTCATCCAAATATTTAAGCCAATCCCGTAACATGGAAACTCGAACAGGAACTAATGTTGCAATTTTAAGGCAGAATTCCTTATTTCCACCTGAATGAGGTCCATCCACTTTACAGATGTTAATCCTTTATTTTGAATCAATTTGAAGCTTATTATGTTAACTGCACCTATAAAATACCTTCATGATTATAACACCTAGATTAATGTGTAATTAAATTACTGTCTACTATATCCTAATCTAGCTAGGATGACATAAAACTTCCTATAATAGCTCTCTGATGGACTCTTTCAGGATGAATTTGATGTTTTATGGGAATCAGTTTTAATTTATTCATCAAAAATTTATTATTACTGATGATATGTGAGGTAATCAAGGGCCTTCTGCAGGGCTGAACTAACATGTTCGAGTTTTGGTTTTACATGTGGTCTGACCTTAGATATGGTATTTAACTTCTGTATGTCTCAGTCAGTATAGTATTTACAGACAATAATAGTATTTACCTTATGTTGTGAGTGTTAGTTAATTCAACTACCATTTATAGAGTGGTTTGATTCATGCTTGTGACATAATTAATGCTCATATAGAAATTGTTAAATAGTTCTACATAGACTCAGAATGCACAGGTCACTGGAAACAATCCAAGAATAACCAACTATGACATGAAGTATTATAATGAATACATCAAGATATTCTATGAAATTAAGGGAAAAAACATTAATTCTTCCTGGACACCAGTAATGGAATGATTTCTAAAGGAGTCTGATTGTTTTTAGAAGAAGAAGGAAACTCAGAAATGGCAACCATAGGAGTGAAACTTGTATACATTTTGGGAGTCTTACAAAATACCTAAAATTTAAGAATATTTAAAAACTTTTGCAAGACAGATATACAAAAATAGCTATTTTTTTAACTGTTTAGAGGACAGGTTCTCAAAGCCTAGGCCACAGATCATTACCAGACCCTGACCTGTTAGGCATTGGGCTGCAGAACAGAGATGAGCTGAAGTCTATTGAGAGAAGTTTCTGCTGTGTTTACAGCTGCTCCCCGTTAACCAGCTAAGGTCCACTTGCTGTCAGATGGGTGGTTGCACTAGGTTCATATTAGAGTGCAAACCCTACTCTGAACTGTGCATGCCAGGGATCTAGGTTGCTTGCGCCTTTAAATTAGCCTGATATCCCCTCCGCAGCCTCAGGTCATGGAAAAATTGTCTTCAGGGAAACCAGTTCCTGGTGCCAAAAAGGTTGAGTATTGCTGTTTTAGAGTACATTAAAAACAAAAACGAGTTACTACTCTCAGACCACACATGGATTCAAAATAATTCCCAAAAACATTTACATAAAATATTACTATTTTATATCAGAAAACAAACTTCAGAGTAGTCCTGCTACCAATCATGAAATATAGAATATTAGTGGGCTACATGCATGCACAAGTCTTATCCTTAAAGTTCTAAGCCTTAGAATTTCTAGACATTGCAAGTTATGCTTAAGCCAAGGTTTCAACCCATACAAAGCCAATGTCTGCCTATGGTAACACATTATGTCTCCTGCTGTACTCATCCAAGTGGTCCTAGGGTAGCTATTCAACTGTTAGTCTGAACATTGTGTCCATAAGCACCACCAGTTCAAGCAATCTTTTTATTGTTGTTGATTGTTCCTCCTCTCATATATACAGAAATGACGGTTTCAGTCAGAGTGCTAAGCTCATGGTGAGCAATACGTTCTTATTTTACTGAATGAATAAACTAACATATTGTCTGAATGCATCATTTTAGTAAAAAAACTATTATCCACTTAGGTCATAGACTCCTGCTTCTTAAAATTGGGTAATAAATCAAACACTTTTTTTTTATTTTAAAGAGAATAAAGCAAAACAAAATAAAACAGAACAAAGAAAATCAGAACAGAACAGTGCAAGCAATACAGAACTTCAAAACAAGACAACAGGAAATCAACAGTGGCTACCATAATGTCTCTTGTTTTCTTCGAAATAGTTGTTCATACCTTCACACACAATAAATTCAAACAAAACAGAATAGTATAAAACAATCAGAACAAAAGAGTAAAAGCATTACAGGCCTTCAAAACCAGACAATAGGAAATCAACAATGGCTACCATATTTTCTCTTGTTTTCTTCAAAATAGCTCTCCATACCTTCTCACCTGTTTGAATCAAATAATAAAAAACATGCTAAAACCAATCAAATCAAAGAAAAGTATTATTGGACTTCAAAACATGATGATAAGAAATCAGCAATGGCTACCATAATGACTTGTTTTCTGCAAAGTAGCTGTTTGTGCCATCGCACATAATAAAATCAGCTCTTGTAAACTCTTTAAGAGTAGTTCTAGGCATGAATAAGCATATACATGTACATCTATCCTTTCTGTGTTAGAGGGAATAACAAAACAAAACACAAGAAAAACAAGAAACAAAAGAGACAAATAACAATAGCGGAGAGCCCAAAACATTAACAATATAGGCTTTTTTAAATTTGTGAGATTATCTCTGTTACATTCCAGAGAACCAAAAATTCCTATTTAAAACAAAGGTTTATTATAAGAAAATAGTTTTCATTTTATTATTTTGTAAAATGATATTTTCTGTTTATAACCAGTTAAAATATGTGTCTATGTGTTTAAATAGCCACATAAAATATAATGACAACATTTACAAATTGTAGGTTCCCCAAGAATATGTCCTCAGATATCTGGTCACTCACA
>RJWT010052419.1:0-10565 GCA_004365215.1 Cuniculus paca | reverse complement strand
TACCTCCCAGCCCCTTGCAAACTCGTCTGTCACGTATATTCAGATCTCATAAGCTCAAGCCTGTCCTTGTCTCAGCCCCTAACATGGATATCAGCCGAGCACTGTGAGGTCCAGTGCTCTCCATGCAGCCATCACTGGTCCCATCTTAAAGGTACGCTCGGTGCCAGCAGTATATGAGCTCTGTTCTCCTCACTGAGCCTTCTCCACAAAGACCATATCCGAAGCACACAGTTCCCTTTAATTTAGACAGCAGCTTCCTTGAACCACAGGCCATAGGGTAAAACAACAGGCTGACTTCAAACTAGTCGAAGCCGTCCCAACCCTAATTCCCAGTATGCTTTCTCTTAATGTCAGCTATTTTAGGGTTAAAAATCAGCAAAAGTTAAGGCTACTACAGGTTGCAGTAGCGTTGCTTTTTAAACTATTTGGGGTGAAGGACTGGTTATTTTCTTTTCCAGAAGACAACCAAGGCTTGGGCCTCCGGTGCATGAGCTGAACAGTAGTTTTTGAACTACTGCTGTTGGGTTTCTCTTGACACAGATCAGTAACTGCAAAGCAGTACCATTGTACAGACCACAGAGTGCACGTTGAGGGTATTATTGGCGTCTCACCCCTTGATGGGCACCGTCATGCAATGAACAAGGTCCAGATCCCTGCAGGGACCCTTGTTCTAGGTCTTAGCTTTCTTCCATTTGCACAGGCCAACACTTGATCTCCATGCCTATCCACGAAGTCTGTGCTTGAATTTGTCCCCTGTCCATCTCTCAGATCCAGCCAAGTCCCAGTAACTCTCTCTTGGCCTCCTGCAAGGCCGCCTGGTAGATCTCTCCATGTGGCTTTTCTGGACCATTTCAATCTATTCTGCAAACTCAAACAGCAGCAATCTCTTTGCTAATGTGTAGTTACCACTCCGTGTCCGTGGGGGACAGTTTCCAGAATCAAATCCCACAGACGCTATGGTCTACTATAGAAAATAGTATATAGTATTTGCACATAACCTGTGCAGAATGCTATGTAAATAGCTGATATACTGTATTGTTTAGGAATAAAAACAAGAAAAAAATCTCTATATCTTCAGTATAGGCAATTTTTGTGGACATATTTTGGATCCGCAGCAGGTTGAATTCACAGATGTAAAACCCACGAATTCGGGGGCCACTTGCATCATAGAGCATTTTCCCATCTACCTAAGTGCTTTGGAGGCATCTTTAGCTCTTAGGCTAAAGACCAAAGCACTGATGTGATCTGCCAGGGTACCTAGCACTGTCTGCCTCCCTCTGTCACTTTGGCCCTGTTTGCCACAGCATGCAGGTCTTCTTTTGGTTTCTCAAAATCCTCCCTTCTCCTCCCTAAACAAACCCTCTCAGAGCCTTTGCCCTGCTCCTTTTGATTAGAGTGCTCTCCCTACACCCCAGTACATGGAGCTGCTCTCCCAGGGGTTAGGCTCTGGGGTCTTTGCTTAGGGCAAACTCGTGTAACCCTCGCATCCATAGTACATGAGTAGCCTTGTTTCAAAAATGAGAAAACTGGAGCTCAGACAGGTTCCTTGACCTGCCTGGGCTCCCATGAGCGGCTGTTGAGTGAGACCCAAGCCCAGCCTGTGGGATCCTGGGGAGTCTGTTCTGAGCTGGCATTTCGGGGGTGTCAGCACGCACACCCCCGCCCCCCATCTGCTGCCCAATACAGTGAGGCTCCCTTCCTGCTCCCCCTCCCACCAGCCCCCCAGCTTTGCATCTCATTCCCTGGTTAATGTGAGCCTCCAGTCGCTAGCACCCCAGGAGTCCAGTTGGGCAGAGACCGAAGAACAACTACAAATAGCTGCATCTTGTGCATGTTCTCTGTGACGGCCTGGCATGTGGATTTTGGAGACCCCGTCATAACTGTGATGACCTTCGTCTCCCTGGTTAGGGCCCTGCCATTCTGAGGAGACAGCTGCTCTGCTCTTTGTCCTGGTAACCTCCAGCTTCCTGGAGCTTCTTGGGGCCTGGCACCAAGCAGAACGTGATCGAGCTGACAGTGTCCAGGAGGCCCCAGGTGTATCCTGGCCTCTTAAAACACGTGGCTGTGCCCTTGGAAATCCATTCGCATGGATACGTGAACTATTCAAGGGATGAGAAGCAGTTTTTCCATTTAAAATAGGAGAAAAAGAAAGCGATGAACTTTGCAACTTCATGATATCCTATACTTTGTGTCACAGGCCTCCCCTGGAGGCAGGAAAGGCTGTGAAAAGAAAATAAAAGCGTCAGTGAAAATGGTTGGGCAGGCACTGGCGATGGGAAAAATCCACACTGTAATTAGAGATCTGTGTTTGTTTTAAATCTTGGCGCTCAATCTGTGAGCTTGGTTTAATAATAAAATACTAGAATTATGCATGCAAGTGCAAATTTGGTATCATGTCAGTCACTTCCAAACACTAGTTACAGAATGGTATCATTACAGTGCATTAATATAATGAAGAGAGCAGTGTCATCTAGCTCGATATACTATCCTTAAGGCAGCACCACACGATCATGAGCCTTTCTGCGGAGCTGCAGCTGATCTCAGACTATCCTTGCTGAGAGAGCGTGGCTCAGGTTCTGCTGTAAGCAGTGTGGGTGGCAGTCGTTTGGGGTACTGACAGAGACAGAGTGGAGGAAGAGGAGGGGGACAGAAGAGAGAGCCTTTGGCCACTGCTCTCTGTGGACACGCTTCTGCCACTTGGCAGATCACCCTGGACGGGCAAGGTCCATTGCCTCAGTGGTACCTTGGAAGCACGTAGTGAGCGTGGGCTTTTGCTTATTTGTCTCTCACATAGGAGGTGACATGGCTTTGTGTAGGTAATTGCCTCTTCTATTCCTTAGTTTCCTTATCTTGAAACCAAGTTAGCTTGATAATAATTGCTAACTGGGAGACATGTTATAGACATTAAGCAGATAGAGTCCTATGTGATACCTGGTGCATAGAAAATGCTCCCTGAATGTCGTCAGCATTCTCCTCTCAGAACTCACAGTACCCAGTGCAGTGCTGGTGTTTAGTAGATGGCCCATTGGTGTGTGTGGGCTGGAAGTATGAATGGATGGGTGGATAAACAGTATAGCTGTAATCCTTAGAACGTGTTGCTTATCCAAATCTATAGCTTTCTTTTGATTTCAGTGGCTCTGCCAGAATCCAGGCCTCTCCTTTGCTGGAACTTGAGGCTGCCTGGAGATGGCTGGACTTGGATCAGATCATTATCAAGAGAGACAAAGAGGTTTGCGCATCAGGGACTGAAGTAGAGCCTTTGTAAATGTGCAAAACTGAGAATTGATGCAGAAGTCATTATTAGCTCACACATTTCACAGGATGTTTGCCTTTCAACAAAGGGTGACTAATTAATGTAACAGTTGATTATGTGAGTCCCTTAATTTGTTGCTGGTTTTCAAATACCAAAGTAATTACATCACTAAAGGAGGACAGTTGCTGGAAAGTCAGTCTACAAACAAGATTCAGGAAAAGTTGCACCTGTTGCTTCTCAGTCCTGTTTGAGCAGAGCTTTGCATTCAGTGTGGACCCAACAGCAGTTCCCAAGTCCCCAGGTCAGACCCAGCCTCATGACAGAGGTAAAACAATCATGCAGCTCCCATGGTGAGAGGTGCGAAGGGCTGTGGGTCAGCACCAGGTTCCTATGGTGACTACGTCGCTAGCCAGCTGAGCTTCTGGTCCCCATTGGTGGAAGTGGCACTGCCGATGGTGTCTGCCTTGTTTGGACGGTGGGTGGATAAAAGTGCTTCAACAGTGTGTGACAGATGATAAGGACTGAAAGACATTTAATAGCATTATTAATCATAAGGCATCATCTACTTGCTGTTGGGACTCAGGTCCTAACCTTCTCCACCATGGATCTTAGTTCCTGACAGCCCTGACCCTGAGGACCCCACGCTCACCCTTGCTGTTGAGCAGCCTCTAATCTTCATTCTCACCCCACCCTGAGTCTTTTTTTTTTTAAGGAGAATAAAACAGAACAAAACAAAACAGAGGAGAACAAAACAAAGCAGATCACAACAGAACAATGCAAGCAAGGCAGGACTTCAAAACAAGACAATAGGAAATCAATGGCTACCATCGTGTCTTGTTTTCTTTGAAATAGTTGTTCATACCTTCACACACAATAAATTCAAACAAAACAGAATAGTATAACACCAATCAAAACAAAAGAATGAAAGCATTACAGGCCTTCAAAAGCAGACAATTGGAAATCACCAATGGCTACCATAATGTCTCTTGTTTTCAAGATTAGCTGTCCATACCTTCTCATATATTGCAATCAAATAATAGAGAACCAACTAAAACCAATCAAATCAAAGAATAGAAGCATTATTGGATTTCAAAACATGATAATAAATCACTAATGGCTACCATAATGTCTCATTTTCTTTACAGTAGCTGTTCATACCATCACCTTTAATAAAATCAGTTCTTGTAAACTCTTTAGGAGTAGTTCTAGGCATGTATCAGCCTATATACTTACATCTGTCCTTTCTGTGTGAGGCAGAATAACAAAACAAAACACAAGAAAAAAAAGACAAAATAACAGAGTCCAAAACAATTACAATATGGGCTTTCTGAACAAGTTGGTAGGAACATAACAAAGGTTGTTATTTTATATAGTTTTCTTCAAAAGAGTTACTCAAGATTACCAGATACAGACATGCAAAATCGATCTAATTCTATGAGTGTTAACTGTTTTGGTCCAAGAACTAATACAATTAGTGGTACAATTATCTTAAGTGTATATATATATATATATATATATATATATATATATACATTTATATCTTTTTTCTTTTCCCTTCCTTCTTTCCTCCTTTTCCCTGAGTTGTTTTTTTCTTTTTGAGCAGTTTCTTACCCTTTCACAATATTTATTGAAGATTTTGTATCTGATTGACTCTTTCAGTTTCTTGCACTAGAGAGATGATACAGTGTTTACACATGTGGGTTTGATTTGTTTCACTTATGAGTATGGTCTCAAGTTGCATCCATTTATCTATAAAAGCCTCTATGTGATCCTGCTTTATAGCTGAGTTGTATAAAAATACCACATCTTTTTTATCCATTACTCCATTGATGGGCACTTGGGTTGTTTCCAAGATTTGGCTATTACAAATTGTGCTGCTACCTTCACTTGCCCAGTTGCCATTTATCCCTCAGATCTCAACCTAAGAAATCTCTCTTTTACCCCCTCTGCAGGCAGAATTCAGCATTCCTTCTCAATACCTCTGTCCCTTGAAAATGTGGTATTTTGGTTATTTAAGGTATTCTCTCATATTTTAACATCTCAGCAATCAGGATTTGCTGTAGCATGCTTGGTCTAGTGCGATACAGTATACTCATTATAGCTCGTTCCACTCTAGCATTATTATTCACATGTTTCTACAACCTGAGAACAGGCTGTGCACTTTCTATCTCTTAGTACCTAGACCAGGAGTGGCGAACCTGTGTTATGTGTGCCACAACTGGCTGCTTGTTATCATTGAAAGCTCTAAAAGTTTCACCATCACTGGCCTAGACCAAGCACTTTGTCAGTGCTGCTCCCACAAATAAGAAAATAAGTGAACAGACTGTATATCCAGGTGTCTGGTTTTGTTCGGGAGCACAATCTCTTTGGATATAGGATACTACCTGACAAGTAACAGTGACACCTCCAGCGATCCTATAGCACTTGCTGTGTGCCCAGTCCCATTCAAAGCATTTAGATGTCTTCATTAGCTCAGTTCCTCGTCATAATAACTAGCAAGGCATATCCTGTTCTTCATTTCACAGATAGCAAAGCTGGGCTTCAGACAGGTTAAGCAAGTTGCCCAGTATCCTGTAGCTAGTGATGATGGAACTGGGATTTGCACCCAGCCAGTATGGCTGGCCCAGCAAATGGATTGATTTAATGCTCCTTAATCAGGCATCCAGTAGCTTCCCTATCCTATCACTCACCATCTGTTAGGATAACCTATGTGCCCTGTTTTAAGACACACAACTGACCCCCAATTAAGACAAGTGCAAGTCTCCACATTTGGCCCCTATAATTCTTTCCCCGGAAATGTATTTACCTTTTCTTGATGGTCAATTCAGACACAGAATTGGCTTCAAATTCCATCTTCATCTAAATTCATGGTGTCTTTGGAGCCTGCTCCACTCCACAGGGAAGTACCCTTTCTTTTAACTCATTGCCTACACTAACCTCTAGAAATGATCTGTGTCCCAGCATATGCTCACACAGTGCCCCATGTCAGAGTTCATAGCGTGTTGGCTTTTTCTAACCCTGGTTGCACGTTAGACTGCTAGTTCCTTGAGGATAGGACCGGGTCATAAGTGCCTTTGAGTTCCCCCAAACTTCCTATTCTAGAGGTGCAGCAGTAGTAAAGATTAAATAAATAATGTATTTGTTAGGTTCATTTCTTAGGAGAAACCACATCTATATCATCAACCTACAATATTAACATTCCATTCATTCATTCATTCATTATTCAACATACATTTATTGAGTACCCACCATGTTTTAGGAGCTAAGCTAATTACTACTACCCCTACAGCTATCATTGCTGCTAATAATAGCAACTGACATTTAATGAGTGTTAATTTTTTTTCAGAAGTTGTGCTAAGGGCCATAGCCACCATTTCCTTTAACCCCCAAACAACCCCATAATCCTCAGTTGACAGGTGATAAAACTGAGACTAGGAGACGTCACATTTTGTCTTATAAAACCCTTGAACACAGGGCTATTTCCCACATATTTGTATTCTCAGCACTCAATAGTTTGTAGCTGTTGTCATAGTCGTGTAGAGCATTCATCCTTGAGGTGCAATCCTCCATGTTTCTTTTCGTATCTTTAAACCAGGAATAAGCTATAATTTATGCATGATAAATTGGAGACTTTCATATGGTGCAGTTTGATTTTTTTCCACTGCAGCTTATAAAATGCTTTCATGGTGTGTTCGAGGTCAAAGGGACAGCAGAAAGATTCAGCCGAGTAGCTCAACTTCTTTTGTTCCCTGGCACCTGGACCCCAACTGGGTGAAACTGGGGCTCTGTGAGCTATTTTCGTGCAGTCCTCAGTTCAAATTCCAGTTGAACTCATACCAGTTGTGTGACCTTGGGTAAGAATCTTCACCCCTCTGAGTCAACTTTCCTGATCTGTAACATTAAAATTGTAAGATTGTCTCGCAGGGTTGTTGAAAACAAGAAGCAATATGAGAATGTTCTGCCTGCCTTAGATTGGAGTTGAATCAGCTTTATGCAGTTACATTCAGCAGCTGACTCAAAACAAAAGTACACCTCCGATTGTTTTTTACTTGTTTATCAACAGCATGGTTAATGTTATTTTTGTATAAATATTTATATATTTGCATTTTTATATTACAGAATATTTTTGTATATTTTTATGTATTATTATTTATGTTAACTGTGTCTTTGATATACATTATAGCACTGAGTTACTGCTGAAAGTCATGGGGGTGATATTTTTGAATATTGGGAACACACAGACACAGCAGTGTTGGCTGGCTTGTAGGCGTTGCATGGCCTCTGAGGATGGGAAAGGCTCAACCATAGCTCCTCTGTGTCCCCAGCCCCTGGAGCGGTGTAGCTGTATCTGACTGTGAGCTGAAGTGACCTAGGCCAATGCATACGAGCATCAGATGCAGCCTGCCAGCGCCTTCTCCTCCCATCTGCACAGCTGTCAGGCTGCAGGGGCTGCAGAGTGGATACAGCCCTCAACCTGGGGTGGCCGTGTGACTCTGGGCCTGAACTTGAATGCCGGGTAAACTCCATTGTAAGGGTCATTGGCAGTCCATGGTTAATCTAACCTATCTTATTATATACACTAAGCCATCGGCCTGCAGGGGTAGTTTGTCAGGTCATATTGATAAATTTTAATTTTCACAAGTGAAAGAAAAATCATTGTGCATTCTTTTTCTTAATTTATCAATCTATGCATTCATCTGCCTATACATTCAGCAAACATTTTTCTAACACCTACTCACATCATTTATCAGTCTGAATCCTGAGGAAATAATAATTAAAAGGCCCCGGCAGCCCTACCTTTGTGAAGCTGGGACCTTGCTGGGGAAGCAGATCAGAAAAAACTATAATATAATATAGTGGGATAAGGGAAGGATAGGTAAAGGGAGGTTGTAAGAGCCAGATAAAGGGACACTGACCTCAGCTTGGGGGGCAGTGTTGAGCTGAGCCTTGGTAGAGGAATATGGGTTTTATTTATTCAACAGCTATTTGTTGATCAACTACTATATAATTAGGGAAGTATGCCAGGCACTGCAGTACAACAGTGAGCCAGGCAGGATGGTAAAAAAGAACACAGATAAATGAGCCACTTACTTTTGGAGAATGCTAGGTATCATGAAGCCCACAAGAGAGGGTGACAGGACAGAGGTTAGCTGAGGGGAGGGACGTTCGCGTGGTGGTCTGGTAAGAAGCCCACGAATGGTACCTGTGAGCTGAGTTTGCCAGGGCCCGGGGGCTCCATGAGGAGACCGGGTAGAAATGAAGCTATGTGCATGTGGGGATATGGGGCAGAAACAGGCTTCATTTTTGTGTCAGATGTTGCCAGGATATTCAATCTTTCTTCTGCTGGATTTAATTTTTCTCCCCTTTCCTTTGGGTGAAATGGGGAGTTTAACTATATCTCTCGTGGTAGAGGTATCTATTACTGGACTTGAATGTGTTTATTTTAGGCATTTAAGAAAGTTCTACGCTGAGAGCAGCCAGAAAAGATGAGCAGTGAGCTTTTAAGCAAAGAGGCTGAAGAAAGAAAAGAAATTGGTTACTTTGTGGATGTGAAAGAACCACAGGTTCGGGAGCGAGGAAGTCCGGTGTACACCCGGCTCCCCTGCTCTTCCAGCTGGCTGTCTTGAGCAAACCTTTTCCATTTCAGTTTCCTCATCGCATAACCATCAGTACTGTGGGCTCATGATGAGGCTCAGTGAATCAAACCAGAAGGTTCCACGTGTGGTGACTGGCAGGAAGGGTGGTAGTTAGCACTGTCTGCTCTCAGCCAGTGTGTTAAGTCCCAAATTCTCATCCATTTGAGGCTCTCTTTCATTTGTTTTTGTTTCTGTTTGTTTTTTATCAGAGTGGTTTTTCCCTTCCTGTTGAAGCCAATACTCACTCCCTCACACTGCAGAGTTCCTCCCTCGCACCCCACCCCAACTTCCACTTCCAAGCTGGTTCCCTTCATCGCAGAACCTGCTCCTTCTTGACAGTTCCATACTGAGCCCAACTCTTTGCCAGCCACCAGGGTGGGCACTTTACATGATGACCCTGCTCATTTTACTCCTAGTTTGAAGGGGTCAAGACTCAGGAAAGTTAAATTTCCTGCAAAACCAAACACCCAGGAAGTGGTGGAGGAGCATAATGATATCTGTGTGAATCTTCCAAGCCTACAAGACAGACAGGACTTGAGACGGTTTCATCCATCTCTCTGATCTGGGGTAAGGGGTCCTCAGCCTCAGTGGGCTTCAGTCCCTGTTATGCAAAGTAGGACTGGAGGACTGGGCTCAGAGGGACACATTTATATGCCACCTGTAGGAATTGGAGGGTCCTGCCCCACTCAACAACTACCCCCAGCTGTGTAGAGGTGACACTGAATTTCTGCCTCACACCCACTCTGCATGGAATCCTGGCCTAGGCCTCGTCTTCTGGAACATCCAAAATAATTACAGTCAGGGTTACAAGAGTATCTCAGAGCCAACCAAGTTGACCAGCCTGAAGGAGAGTCCAAATTTCAGTAGGTGGGAAGTTATAGACCAGTATTGAAAAGATACAGCCAAAGAAAGAGTTTTAATGGGAAGTCATGAATAGGGCAAAGGTGAGGAAAGCCAAGGCTGATGTGCAGAACACAGATAATTCAGGGCAAGAGAGTGAGGGAGAGGCTGTACCTCCTAGTGCCAGAGTGGTGGGGATTCCTTTCCTGTAGAGCGGAATTAGGATACAGCCAGATACTTAACAATCAGGAAGTCTTGGAAACCGACCTGCAGAGCCCTGTCTCCTGATTCTTACTAGCCTGGCCTCCAGGGACTTCGCCCCCTCCATCCTGGGGGACCTGGGAAGAGACACGACAGGCAGCAGGAGGGAGGTTGTTTGCAGATTGTGATTCACTCAGCACCACCATTTATTGGCATCTTGTTAGAAGCCTGGTAATGTCATTTCATGCAATATCACTGTTCGTCTTCATAGACCCTTGAAGGGGCAGTATGTGTTATTCCCATTTTTCAGATGCTGCAACTAAGGCTCCTGGGCCTCACATTGCTGGTTAGATAAGGAGAGAATCACTTGACTGCTGACACAAGATGATTTTAGGGATGAGGATTTTAGGCGTCACCCCAGAACTGGATTCACGGGGCACTGAACTGATTTCATCATGCAGTGACATATGTCATTCCTGAAGCTGAGAAGGCTCAGGGTGGACAGGGGACATGTGGGTATCACTGACCACTCTGCAAGGCCCCAGATGCTCGATCTTGGTCACACTGCCATGGCACAGAAGAAGGCAGCAGGAACCACCTTCCTCTACCTGAACCTCTAGCTGAGCCCAGGTCCA
>RJWT010052418.1:0-10563 GCA_004365215.1 Cuniculus paca | reverse complement strand
GAAAGAAAGAAAAAGAAAGAAAGAGAGAGAGAGAGAAAGAAAGAAAGAAAGAAAGAAAGAAAGAAAGAAAGAAAGAAAGAAAGAAAGACACTAAGGCATAACTAGGTTAATATTCAATTGTAAGATTTATGTCCAGAGAAAAGACGCTGAGCAGTGTGGCAAGAATAAAAACTTTTTGTTACAACTGACAATTTATGATAGTATGTGGAATACTGATTGTTGGTTAGGTCAAGGAAACACTAGAGATAAATGTGAAGGAAGATTTTTAAATTTTCTCTTTCTAGAAAGAGAAATCTTCTATTTTATCAGTAGGAGAACAGACACTAGTCTGATTAAAACTGCCATCTGACTGTCAGTGACAGCCAGGTTAACCTTCTAAGACTGTGATCCTATTTATTTATCTCGGTATAATTTGCCTAACATTTTAATCTGTAATATGTATTAATAATTTAAGTGAAGTTATTTATTATGCAATTGCAGCATAGCATTATATCCGACATTCACATACATTTTCTACATAAAGTAAATGCATACAGTTGCCTAGTTTACTCTTTTTTCCCCACTGGGGACTGAACTGAGGCCTTCACGCTGAGACAGTGAGACACTGAGCTGCATCTCTACCCATTATTTTTTGGGCCTGGATCTCACTAAATCACTAAGCTCCCCAGGCTGGACTCAAACTTATGATACTTTTGCCTCAGCATCTCAGAGTGCTGGGATTACAGCCATGCACCCTTATGCCAGGCTCCTAGTTCTTCTGAATAGATAGATAGATTAGAAGTGCATTTGGTCTGTTTTATTTTCAAATCATGATGGGCTATTGTTTAAAAGCATCCAATAAATATTACTCAGATTATCCTCACAGAAATCTGGGGTTAAAATGTATTTTTATTATTACTTTGTGGCTTAGTTTTGGAGCCATATATTTTACTTTGTTTTTAATTTGAAATGTTGGGAATAGGGCCAGGCCAAGAGCATGCTAGGCAAGTCCTGTACCTCTGGGCTATACCAGTAGTTCATAAAACCACACATTTTAACTTATTTTACAAAAAGTTGTTTTGTAAGTAAATTGCTTTTTCATTTGTTAGATCTAAACGACTGAATTTTAGTCAAGTGGGGTGGTGTATGCTTGTAGTCCCAGCTCTCTAGGAGGCTGAGGCAGGAGGAGCTCAAATTCAAGTTCCACCTGAGCAATTTACCAGACAACCTGCTTCAAAAAGTAAAAATGGGCTGGGGATATAGCTCACTACAAAGACCCTGTGTTTAATCCCCAATACCCCCTACATACACACATGTGCACACACACACACACACACACACACACAAAACCCTGAATTTTGAAAAGAGACATCTTCAATGCATTTTTTTCAAAAAAGTCTATAATTAAAAAAACAAACAAACAAACAAAAAAACCCACAAAAACTCCAAATTCAAAGGACAATTGGGTGGAGATGCAACATTTTTGCTTTCAGTGATTTTTTTTTTTCTACTTCATTCCTGGAGATTAAACCTAGGGCCTTCTCACTGAGTTACATCTCCAAGCCCCCTCCCCTGTTTTTTGAGGTAGAATTTTGCTAAGTCACTAAGTTGCCCAGGCTGGGCTCAAACTTGCCTTCTCCCTACCTCAGCCTCCCAGGTTGAGATTACAGGTGGGTACCACCTCTCCTGGCTTCTTAGCTTCTAATAGTATGAGGTATGGACTGTTTCGTGTGTGTGTGTGTGTGTGTGTGTGTGTGCATGTGTGCATGTGTGTGTGTTGAGAACTTTTAAGAAAATAAATGTCAGTTTTCAAAAATATAAACCTGACAATTAATTTAGATCAAATCAGAAGTGTTTTGGTAGAAAGCAACCACGAAGTGAAGTGATTGTGTGTTTATTTAAACATCTGCCTATGTTTGTGTGTGAAAAGTTCATTAAAATTAGTTTATCCCCAACTCTTTGTTTGCTGTGTAGCCTTTGTGTAAGAAAGCATTGTATTTGCAGATTATAAGTGGGTCAATTAATTCTGCCCAAATCAATTGTCCTTTCCAGACTACTGATATTATTTAGTCAAAGAAAGGCCTGCTCAAAATTCTGTTTTATTCCTCTTACCAGATTAAGTAACTTTCACTGCTTGAAAGCATTCCAGGAGGTTCCACATTTTCACTAGATCCAACTATTGTTAACTTCGTATTTGTAAGATTCAAAGGCTTTCAAAATGAGCTGATGCCTGTGTTAGTTTTGAATAGGCCTCGAAGGGACCTTACACTGGAGCAAGAGAGATCAACAATTTATGATGTAATTTTTTCAATTTTTTGAGAATTCAGAGAACAGCACTTGTTAAATTCTCCATCATGATTTTCTGATTCTTCTTGGTGGTCTCATTGTCTTCAATAAACAGTGAGCAGGGCCTTCTTGCCCAAGGCACTGAAGATGTTCCGGAGGGAAGTCTCGGGCTCACCCACCTCCACGGTGAACAAGCGCCACCCATCTGGAAGCCAGCGTTGTGGAGAGGGGCAGCCCTGCTTTCTTGGCCACAGTGTCACCAACACGTGCAGAAGGTGCTCAAGGAGGAAGTAGTCGAGGCTGTCAACTTCAGTTTCAAAAATCAACAATTTTATAGTATTTTGTATTTTATTCAAACATTACTTTTTTGTAAATCAAAGGAAAAATGAGTCATGGTCTGAAAGATGAAAATAGTGTTTATTCTGCCCTGTGACTTACTGTTCCACTGCTAAACGGCACTTGGGCCTTGGCAGTTCTCAATACCTCCTTGTCAGTGAGAAGAACTGACCATGTCATGATGGTATTCAATTCTATCTATCGCTGGTGCTTTATTATTTAATTAACTTATTTGGGTTTTTTTGAGACAAGGTCTTGCTATGTAACACAGGGTGGACTGGAACTCACTACTGTGGCCTGGGCTGGCCTTATACACTCTGTGATCCTACTGCTTCAGCCTCCAGAGTGCTGGGATTGCATACGTGCTCCACTACACCTGGCTATACTGTTGCTTATTGACTTTTTATTGTTGCCATTATAAGGCAACGGTTTAAGAGTATTTGGCATTTTCGTTCACTGTAGTTAGTAATTTGGCAGTATTCATCAAATTTTATTTATTTATTTGTTTGTTTTGAGGCAGAGTCTTTGTAGTTCAGGCTAACATTGAACTCACTATGTAGCCCAGGCTGGCCTTGAACTCATGATACTTCTCCTGCCTCAGCCTCCCAAATGCTGGGATTACCGAGGTATGCCACCACACCAGGCCCCAAAATTTAACATACCTGCATTCGACCTAGTAATTCTGGTTCTTTGAAACTACCCTATCAAATACCCAAACATACCCACAAAGATATGTACACGAGTCTGTTTGTGGCATCATTGTTTTCAGGAGGAAATACATGAAAGAATCTAAATGGCCACCATAGGCAGGTAGTTAATTAAGGTACCTTTGTACTTTGGGCCTATGCAGCAGTTTTAAAAGACCTCTGCGTGGTTACATGGGCCTGTAACCCCATCAGAGGCAGGAAGATTGCAAGTTTGAAGCCAACCTGGGCAAATGAAAGGAAAATTAAAATAGAATAAAATAAAATAAACAGGGCTGGTGATGCCTGCCTATCATGTCCAAGGCCCTGAGTTTGATCCCCAGCATCTGCAAAGAAAGAAAAAAAGGAAGGAAGGAAGGAAGGAAGGAGAAAGAGAGAAAGAGAGAAAGAGAGAGAGAGGAGGAGGAGAAAGAGGAGGAGTACAGAGATAAAAGGAAAGGGAAGAAAAGAGAGATTCTCTACTGCCAGAAGGTGATTAGCACTATGTGTTGGTGAGAGTTTGAAACAAACTCTCAAAATAATGTACTGATATAAATACATAAGTATATATTCTAAAGTGATTTTAAAAACTATCTTAGTTGGCTCTGCTAAGTATAACATAAAAATATTTACAATTATTCTCCATATCTCTGTCTTTTTTTGGTATTCCTCTCTTTACACATTTTTCCATTATACAGCAGTAAAAAGCAACCAAAGAAAACTGTTATAAAAACAGAAATAAAGATACACTGAGAGGTGGGACAATCTGAAAGAAACACTGAGAAAATATTTCATTTAGTTATGTCCCCCTCTTTTTTCAGGGAAAAAAAATAACATTTTTCTGTTTATCCCAGTATTAAGAAAACAAACAAATAAAACTACCCCAAATCTTGGAGTGTTGGTCCCTCTTATTGAGCTTCTGGGTAGTTACAGGTGACTACATTTGCCAAAACGTAAAGACAGATTAGTTTTCACATGCTTTTGAGTTAGTAAATACACGGTGAGTTAGCATTTTATCTGATAGTTTTATATTGAAAAATATAATGACTGGGTTAATATTTTTCTTAGATAGATCTTATGTTGTTTGAATCTCAGTAGATATTAATATGTATAAATATATGTTCTTTTCTTTGCCTTTTTTATTTTTTATTTTTTCGGTACTGTAACTTGAACCCAGGACCCCACAAAGGCTAGGCAAGTGCCCCAGCAACAAACTACATCCCCTATCCTATTTTCCTGGCCCACACAAAATACTATTTATTGCTGAGACTAAGTTTTGTTCATGCCTTTGTAATTAAAATAGAAGAGCTATTAAAAAAATCTCATTTCTTAATTTCTACTTTTATACATGTAACTTAAAACTGAGCTATAAATTATTTCTCATATCTACTTTATCATAAAAAATATTTTAAATAATGAATAAGGAAAATAATTACTAACATAAAATAAGAAATTATCTTCCACAGAAAGTAAATCTTCACAAATGTTACAAATGCTTAAGCTTACTTATTCTATGTAAACTCTCACTAGGTATCAAGTATAGTCTTCGATCTCCATTTTTAAAAAATTATATATATCTAAGCCATGTCTGTCTTTATTTTCTCAGAAGCCCATATTACTTTTAACAGAGTTCTTCCTTGAAAAGAAGAAAGTTGTTTCTATTTTTTATTTGTGTTTGTTTGTTTACAATGATTGAATAGTTTCATTCAAGGTTATTTTAAATTGACCTTATCTTCAACATAGATTAACACAGATTACTAAGAAAATACAAGTATCACCTATCTCAGACTCCATAGAATCTGATCTGGCCTGCAAAGAATTACCAACCAAATATTCATTTCCTAATACTTACCCCTATTTTCTCAATAGAAAGATACTATGCTCATAAGACAGAAAAAAAAATCTAGTTATAGTTTCCCCCTCTACTCTAATCACTCAAATTCAGAAACAGGCACCCATTTTCCCAGAAAGAAAAACTTGCAATCAAGAAAGCAGAAAATGAAGCTGCCTTCATACATTTTTCCATAAAAGCATTCCAAGGAAAAAACTTGGCAGATAGAAAACTTAAAGCAGGAAAACACAAAAAGAATTCTGTAACTTTTTATTTTTAAATCATTCCTATTATTTTATTCATTCCTTAAATCTAATTTTCTTTTTCTTCTAAAATGGTGTATTTCTAAAGTCAATGGAAAATGAAACATGGCTGCAGAGCAAGCAAAAAGCCATGTTAATGATGTGTAAAAATGTGGAAATTCCTACTTAGGTCTCAACTGTCCTTCAGATCACTGGCCTCTCCTTGCACTGTTTCCTAACCTCTGGTCACCTCCGTGTTTAATCAGTAATGCCATTTTCATTGAGCACCAACAGAATAAGTTATGCCATAGGAGTTACAACTTTCATTGAAATGTAGTTTAAATTTTTAAATAGTTGATGGTTTAATCAAAGAGATAAAATGACATCGAAATGACTTCTCTTAATATAAATTAATATGGGCTATTTAGTTATCCTAGATTTTTATTTGTCAGTTTGATTATACAGAAATTTATATATACCCTATTACATTATATTACTACAGATAAACATATTGTCTTAGTTACTTTTCTCTCGTTACTAAGACAAAATACCTGATGCCCAAAATTAAGGAAGGAAAGGTTTATTTGGCCCACAGTTTGTGGAGGTTTCAGTCCTTAATCAGCTGGCTCCAAGGCAGGTTGGCATGGCAGAGGAGCGATAGTTCATGGCCGCAGAAGACAATAAAACAAGAGCAAAAAAGTAGGAGCACAAGAGAACAAGCCTCTTTCCCTCCCTTATGCTGTATGCAGGCTACTGCCCCAGGGCAGGTGTCACACTCACACCCATAATCCCAGCATTGGACCATGAATCAATCACAAACTCTAGTAGCCTACCCCCACAACTGCATGAGGCTTTGAGGAGACATCTAGACACAAACCATAGCACATATATACACAAAAGAGGGAAGTAGTCAATTGTCTTATATTAATCTGAGATGGCTTCTGAAGGAAAATACAGATGACTGAGGCTTGTAGAAAGCTTTAAGATTATTATGGACTAAAAGACCACCTGAACTTTTCCTTCTAGAAGTGCACAGCTGTCACAGGAATGAGTGGTCTCTATGAGACAACCAAAATATAGATAGATGATAGCTAGATGGATGGATGATATCATATATATTTATACTTATTGTCATTAGCCTATTTCCTTAAAATTTGAAAAATTAAAAACTTTCTTCGAGTTTTGTAACTACATTCTGACCAACTAGAAGTAAGTTCATGTATGAAGAACGAAATGTTCTTTCTGTTTTCCATTTCTGCATACAGTTTAACAACTGACTGATATTTTTGGGCTATTTTAATGCTCATGTTGTCAGCAGGAATGGAATTTTAAATTACCAGAAACACACCCAGTGCTCATGTCACCTTCACTCAAAAGCACCAAAAGAAGGATAAATGTATCTCATTTCCTGAAGCTTCCATTTATCTTTCTAACTTTGATGATATTGAAAATGTTACACTTTTTTAAAATCCACGGGATAAAAGGATTTATCTGTACCTATACAGAAGAGTAGATGATACTCTAATACTGATTTTATATTCGTTAGCCTAATTGTTTACTGGATGTGAGATCCCAATAAACCTGTTCTTAAAGATTTCTTACTTGTAGGGCTGGAGATCTAGCTCAGCGGTCTAAGCGTCTGCCTGGCAAGTGCAAGGTCATGAGTTCAATCCCTGGTGCCACAAAAAAAAAAAAAAAGATTTCTTACTTGTGGGGCAAGTTGGGACACTTTATTTGTTTATTTATTCTTTTCAGTACAAGAATTGCACCCTGAGTTTTGTTCATCTTGTTCATGCCAGGCAAGCAGTCTATCACTGAGCTACATCCCCAACCCATTTTATTTTATTTTGAGACAAGATCTCATTGAGTTGCTCAGGCTGGCTTGAGATCCTACTACACGAGTACCTGGGATTACAGATGGGCACCAATACAACAGGTGAAGAAGCACCACGCCTAATGTTATTTCCACTGGGGATACTCTCATGCCCTTCAAAATTCAAGTAATCTTGAGGAATGCATCCAGCGCTACTTGGGTTAAGGATGAATTGACAACTACTGTATAGTTACACGACTTTTTTTTTTTTAACAGCAAAATGGGAAAAAAAATATTCTGAGTTCCATCTGAAATTTGGTCCATCTCTCTTATTATAATACGATGGAAAATTAATATACTTTTCAATTTTCTTGGTTAAATGAGCTTTCAGCAATAAGACAAGCTGCCAAAGTAGATTTCCCTTGAGATGAGTTCTATGATGTCCTTGGGTTATTTTGCCCAACATTTTTTGCTGTGACCGACTCATAGTTATGTTCAGAAGTGGGCTGTTTTATGTCTTTCATGATCTAATTTTAAAGGTTCTGAGGACAGGAGTTTGTATTACTCTCTAGGGAAGGCAATTCTTCAGTGTAGCCCTCTAATTATTTAAGGTAGGTCTTCATTTCTTTAAAATAGCTAATTTTCAAGTTTGAAATGCAGTTACTGCGTAAGCAGCCTGACTTAAACTGACAAAAGCAAGGAAATTCTGGATCCATAATTCACCTTCCACCCCTTGACCTCACAAACCGCCATATTAGCGTGATCACACCAAAATACCAGCTTGTGTTTACAGTTTCAGTCCTCCTGATGGCGGACGGGCGCGTGTACACGAGCACTCGCTCTGTGTGCACTGAATAGGATCACGATCCGGAGAGCTGAAAATGTAAACACAAGCTGGTATTATGGTGTGACTGGCGGTTTGTGGTTCTTTGTTTGAATACTTTAAAAATGGGCACCCTGGCAAGAACAAAAGAGGCAGACAGCAAAACTGCTCTTAAATGGCTTCTCTCATCTTTGTCCCTCTTCAGGTAGACCCAAAATAACTGATCCATTTGACGGGGTCCCCTGGAACCATGTGTTTTTGCCTACTTGGCTACACTTCAACACAACAGTTTTGTTTTCAGATGCAGGCCTATCGTACTTTGCCTTTGGTAGCTTTAAATTATTTTCCAAGTATCCTCAAGCTTTGTACTTCTCTAGTTACTGTGTCAAAACTTTCCATGTTGCAGCTTCATTGCAATGCTTGATGGCTTGAAGCAAGAATCTGAACTTCTCATCTGACCTTTTTTAAATTATTTGCAAATTATCAATGGTTCTTTGACCCTGAATGAGTATTGGCACCAACATAACCCTATGAAGCAATGTATCTACCTGTGGTTCTTGCTTATATTATTTAAGTCATTGATTTTGAAGTGCAAAAGTTGAACGCAAGACAAGTGTAAAGGAAAGTCAAAATTTTGCTTTATTTTAGCATAGCATCTAGTTGCATGGCTGGTCCATTCATTTCCTTAGCGGTGTGCCATTTTTCTATCTTAACACTAAATAAGTTTGATCATTGGCCCCTTCACTGTGAACTTTGATTCTGAAACTGATTTATTTGTAGGTTGAAGAAATGACCATATATCATTTCAGGGAGAAAATTAAGACACAAAGAAAGAAGTTTGGAAAAAAATTATTTCCTGAAAGACATCAACACAACACAAAATATGCTTGACTTGGTGGTAAAGGACACTGTTTTGCTTTCCAAAGAGCAAAATTTTCCCTTTGGAATTATGTATACCATTGCTACTTAAAATCAGTAACAAAAGGAACAGTGGGTAGTTTGGCAGGTCTGTTTTCTTAAATAAAAGTTACAAATTGATTTTACACCTATCGAAGCAACCATTCACCACTGTAAACTTATTTCTGACAACTGTTTCTTATAGAATGGAATAAGTAATTGAAAAACAAAAGTGGTTTTCTCAGTGCAGTTGAAAAGTAGTTAATGTAAAGACAAATACAAACAACTCATGGTCATAGACAGTTTTGATGTAATCTGCAGTCCTTAATAAAGGAATAATGAAATGCCACTCAAATGGGAGCGAGTGATTCAAAAGTGTTGTCAGTCACTTTAGACTGAAAAGAAATAGCAAGAAATAGCTTTTAAGATACCAAATAATTTGCAGTAAAATGCTATACTATAGCACCTCACATTTGAATAGGCAAACAATTTGCCTTGTTCGTTTAAAACATACTGTACTGGATCACTTCACAAAACTGCACAACGCTATTGACCTTTGCCATATTGTGTCTCGATTGTCTTCCCATGTGAGTCTCTCACCAAGCCAACTTTCAAGAATTTCACAAATTATAATAAAGGAGCTACCTGCATGTATATTAATACTGACAGATCCAGATCATCTTATTTTCACCTGAGATATGTTGTGTCTCAATTTAGAACTAAATTAAGGAATGAATAGATTTCTTGGAAGAGTCAGTTTAGCCTTGTCTTACACATATTCTTTGATAACAAACATACGAAGCTGTTTTAGAGATTCAATATCTAAGGTAATGTGTTCAGATATACAAATACTGTACAAAGAATTGATGTTTTCACAAGTTTTATCCCCAATATCAAACTTTTTTTTTAAAAACAGAGTCTCGCTTTGTAGTCTAGGCTGGCCTTGAACTCATTATGCGGCCCAGGCTAGCCTCGAACTTGTGAAAATCCTCCAACCTCAGCCCCTAGAGTGCTGGGACTACATGTGTGCATCACCACGCCTGGCTCAAACTCTTATCTTGTGAGCTGTAGTTCACGTTTTGGAGAACAAAGTCTAGGATACAGGAATTCATAGCAGTAAGCTTTAGCTTTTCATTTCAGAAGTTTTTAAAAACTCTTCATTTCAAATATATGATTGCAATTTTATGGAGGGTTCAAGACATCTATGAGCACCTAGGCATCTTTATTACTTTTCACAATTTGCATTGGCCCATCTGCTTTCTAATGTCATCACTTTCCTTTAGCTACCTCATCCTACTAGTATCTGTTGGTAGCAAATAAAGATAAATGTGGCCTTTTAGATTGATAGACTTTTGGAAAATTAATTTGGTGGAAAGCAGCTAAGAGAAATAAAGTAGAAGTCACAAAAGCTGCAGTAATGATTCAGTTCTACATTCTTCAATGATGGGTTGTTTGAAAAAAATGAGACTGTAATCCCAGCACTCAGGAGGCTAAGGTAGGAGAATTGTTGCAAGTTTGAGGCCAGCCCGCACTATAAGGTGAGACCCTGTCTCAAAAAAAACATGAAAAAGTTCCAGAGATGAATGGTGGTGATTCAATAATGACATGAATGGTTAAAATGGTGAACTTTATGTTACATATATTTCATCATGATAAAAAATAGTGTTAAGATT
>RJWT010052417.1:0-10562 GCA_004365215.1 Cuniculus paca | reverse complement strand
AAGAGGTTATGGGAAGATACCAAAGGTTGTTATTTTGTGTAGTTGTTGTCAAGAGTTGCTCAGATTACCAGATATGGGATTACAGAACTGGTTCAGTCCTATGAATGTTAACTGCTTTGTTTTAAAAACTAATAAAATTAATAGTACAATCATCTTATCAATCATAAGTGTATATATGTATATATATATATATATATATATATACACATGAACTTATATTTTTTCATTCCCTTTCTTCTTTTTTCCTTTTCCCTGAGTTGTTTTTTCTTTCAGCAGTTTCTTACCCTTTCCCCATATTTATTTGGGATTTTGTATCTTATTGAGTCTTTCAGTTCTTACACTAGGGAGATGATGTGGTGTTTACACATGTGAGTTTGATTTATTTCACTTATGAGTATGGTCACAAGTCGCATTCATTTACCTATAAAAGCCTCAATGCAATCCTTCTTCAAAGCTGAGTAGTACCCCATTATATAAAAGTACCACATCTTTTTTATCCATTCCTCAGTTGATGGGCATTTGGGTTTTTTCCAAGATTTGGCTATTACAAATTGTGCTGCTATAAATATGGGTGCACATACATCACTGTGGTATGATGATTTCATTTCTTCTGGGAATATGCCCTGCAGTGGAATAACTGGGTCAAATGGGACTTCTAATCCTACCTTTTTGAGGAACCTGCAGACTGATTTCCACAGTGGCTGCACCAGTGTACACTCCTACTAACAGTGGAGAAGGGTTCCATTTTCCCCACAGCCTCTCCAGCATTTGTCATTGGTTGTTTTCTTGATCCTGGTCATTCTTTCTGGAGTTAGATGGAATCTCAGGGTTGTTTTAATTTGCATTTCTCTGATGACCAAAGATGCTGAACATTTTTTCATGTATTTATTTGCCATTTGTATTTCTGCAGTTGAGAATTCTGTTTTCATCTCAGATGCCCATTTTGGATTGGGTCTTTGAATTTCAAGGGCCTGATTTTTTTTAATTCCTTATATGTTCTAGATAGAAGACCTTTGTCTGAAAAACAGGTGGCTAAGATTTTTTCCTCAATTTGAGAGTTTCCTTTTCACTTTGTTGGAGATTTCTTTTGACATGCAAAAACTTTTTAATAAGACAAAATCCAAGTTGTTGATTCTGGGAAGTGCTTCCTGTGCAGTTTGACTTTTGTCCATGAATTCTCCACTTACCCCTATGTCTTCAAGATTTCTACCTACTTTTTTTTCCAGCTGATTTAGTGTTTCTGTTTTAATATTTAGATCTTTGATCCATTTTGACTTTAGCTTAGTGCATGGTCATAGGCTTGGATCTAGTGTCAGTTTTCTGCAAATGGAAAGCCAGTTTTTCCAGCACCACTTATTAAAGAGGCTATCTTTCTTCCAGTGAATATGTTTGGCCCCTTTGTCAAAGATAAGGTGACTGAGTGTGTTTGTAGTTGAGGTTGTATCTTCTAATCGATTCCATTGATCCTCAGGTCTGTGTTGATTCCAGTACCATGCTGATTTTATTGCAGCAGCTTTGTAGTATAATTTCAAGTCTGGGAGTGTGATGCCTGCTGCCCTGCCCTTATTGCCTTGAATTGCCTTTGCTATTCTAGGCTTCTTCTGGTTCCAGATGAATTTTAGGAATGATTTCTCTAGCTCCATGAGGAATTCTAATGGTATTTTGATTGGAATTGTGTTAAATCTGTATTACAGTTTTGGGAAAATGGCCATTTTCACATTGCTCTTCCTATCCATGAACACGGAATGTATTTCCATTTTCTGAGAACCTCCTCAATTTCTTTTTTCAGAGTACTGTAATTTTCATTGAATAGATCTTTTACTTCCTTTGTTAGGTAGAATCCTAAGTATTTCATTTTTTTGGATGCTATCATGAAGGGTGTGGTTTCTCATTTCTCTCTTGGTGAGTTTGTTGTTCATTTACAGGAATGCTGTTGATTTTTGAGTATTGTCTTTGTATCCAGCTACATTACTGAATTTGGTTATGACATCTAGAAGTCTTTCAATGGAGTTTTGAGGGTCTTCTACATAGAGTATCATGTCATCTGCAAATAGTGATACTTTAACTTCTTCCTTTCCTATCCTTATTCCTTTTATTTCTGTCTCTTATCTAATTGCTCTGGCTAACGTTTCCAGCACTATATTGAATAGGAGTGGTGATAATGTAATCCTTGTCTTGTTCCCAAATTTAGAGGGAAAGCTTTCAGTTTTTGACCATTTAATGTGATGCTCGCTATTGGTTTGTCGTAGATGGCTTTTATCAGATTGAAGTTAAGACCATCTATTCTGATTTTCTTTAGGGTTCTTATCATAAAAGAGTGTTGGACTTTATCTAAAGTTTTTTCTGCATCTGCTGAAATGATCATGTGATTCTTATCTTTGGCTCTATTGATATGGTATATTACATTTATTGATTTGCATATGTCGAACCATCCTTGCATTCTTGGGATGAATGACGCTTGGTGATGGTGTATAATCTTCTTGATGACTTGCTGCATTCTGTTTGCCACTATTTTATTGAGGACTTTTGCATCAATGTTCATTGGGGAGATTGGTCTGTAATTCTCTTTTCGGTTGGGTCTTTCTCTGGTTTTGGTATTAGGGTAATACTTGCTTCCAGGAATGTGTTATGGAAACTTGCTTCCCTTTCAATTGCATTAAAGAGTTTGAGGAGTGTTGCAATTAAGTCTTCCTTGAGTTTCTTGTAGAATTCAGCTGCGAATCATCAGGACCTAGACTTTTCTTGGTTGGCAAGGTTCTAATTACATTTTTAATTTCATTAACTGAAATTGGGTTATTCAGCTGTTTTACATCTTCTTGATCCAGCTTTAGTAATTCATATGTTTTTGGAAATGTGTCCATTTCTTCTGTGTTGTCGAACCTATGACAGTTAGGATTTTCAAAGTAGGTATTGATGATCTTCTGTATTTCCACAGGGTCTGTAGTGATTTCACCCTTTTCATTCCTTATTGCATGGATTTCAGTTTCTTTTTTTAATAAAGTTTTTAATAAGGTTTAATAAGATTTCTTTCTTTTTTTAATAAGGTTGGCTAGGGGTTTATCAATTTTATTTATTCTTTCAAAGAACCAACTCTTTTTTTCAATGATTCTTTGTATTCTTTCCTTAGTCTCAATTGCATTATTTTCTGCTCTGATCTTAATAATTTCCTCCCTTCTTTTGACTTCAGTTTGCCTTACTCTTCTTTTTCTAGATGTTTGAAGTGCAGCATCAGTTTGTTTATTTGTGTTAATTACATTTTCCTGATGTGGGCATTCACTGCAATAAATTTTCTTCTGAGGACTACTTTCATTGCACCTCACAGATTCTGGTAAGTTGTATTTGTATTTTCATTTGCTTGTTGATATTGTTTAATTTCTTCTTTAATTTCCTCTGTGACCCACTGATTGCTCAGGAGTTTGTTACTTAATTTCCATGTGTTTAGAGAGTTTTTGCAGTTTCTCTTCTCATTAATTTCCAGTTTGATGTCACTGTGATCAGATAGTATGAATGGGATAGTTTCCATTCCTTTGCATTTACTTAAGCATGTTCTATGAGCTAGTATATGCTCTATTCTAGAGAAGGTCCCATGTGAATCTCAGAAGAATGTATATTCTGATATTGTTGGATGGAAAACTCTGTAGACGTCTACCAGGTCCATTTGTTCACAAGTTTGATTCAGTTCTGTTATTTCCTTGCTAACTTTCTGTCTAGTTGCTCTGTCTCTTTGTGTCAAGGGTGTGTTATGATCTCCCATTATAATTGTGATATTGCTTATTTGAGTTTTCACTTCTATTAATATTTGGTTTATATAGTTGAGTGCTCCCATATTTGGGGCATATATATTTAAGATTGTTATTTCTTCCTCTTGAAGTTTTCCCCTAACCAGTATGTAGTGACCTTCTTTATCTCTTTTGATCATTCTTGGTTTGAAGTTCCCATTGTCTGTGAACAAAATAGTTACCCCTGCTTTTTCTTGAGCTCCTGTTGCATGGAGTATTGTTTTCTATCCTTTGACTTTCAGTCTATGAATTTCCTTTTGGGTTAGATGAGTTTCTTATAGACAGCATATGGTTGGATGTTGTTTCTTGATCCATTCTGCCAGTCTGTTTCTTTTGATTGGCAAATTGAGCTCATTCATATTAATGGTTATAACTGATATATACTGGCTTATTTTTGTCATGTTGTCTTTCTGTGACTTTTTTTTTTTACCTTTTTCCTCTACTTACTTGTTTGCCCTGCTTGGTGTTTCTTTTTCTGTTGATCTTCTTGAAGTTGCAGCTATTTTCATGTGTATCTAGAGTATATTTCAGTATTCTTTTCAGGGTTGGTTTGGTGGTCATGAAGTTCTTCAGCTGCTCTTTGTCATGGAAGTATCTTATTTCTCCATCAATTTTGAAGGATAGTTTTGCAGGGTACATCAGTCTGGGCTGGAAGTTGTTTTCCTTTAGGACTTAAAATGGTTCACTCCATGCTCTTCTTGACTTCACTGTGTTGAGAAGTCTGCTGTGATTCTGATGGGCTTTCCTTTGTAGGTGATTTGTTTCTTTTCTCTAACAGATTTTAGTATTCTGTTCTTATGTTGAATTTCTGGGATGCTGATTATTATATGTCTGGGTGTTGATTTATTTTGGTTAAGGCTAGTTGGAGTTCTATATGCTTCATTTATCTGTATGTCAGTTCCCTTTCCCATGTTTGTGAAATTGTCCACTGTTACTTCTCTGATTAGTGGTTTTATATCATTTGTGTTGTCTCCTTCTTTTTCATTTAGACCTAACAACCTTATATTGTTCTTCTTTGCATCATCTTGCAACTGTTGAATTGTTGTTTCCTGATTCCTTGTTATTTTTAAAAGATGTTTCCTCTCTTGCTCACTGGTAGCATGTGTTCGAGGTCTGAAAATCTATCTTCACATTCATTGAGGTGACTTTGCCAACTTTTGATGGCATTTTTGATTTCTTGGATATCTCTTTGAATGTGTTTCATGCATTCTAATTCTTTGTTGTATTGTTCATTCAGGGTTTCCAGTCTTTTGCAGGGCTCCTCTATTGTTTTAACTATATCTTCTTTAGAAGAGTGTAGCATTTCTTTCATTACATTTATTATTTCTTGTTTTACCTGGGAGATCATTTTAATCTCAGTCCCTTTACAGCTTCATGGAGTTGTTTCTTTACCTCAGTTGCTATCATTTCAGAAGTTTCAGGTGTACGACTTATACGTTCTACATCTGTGGCTCTTAGGCTTGTTTGGGATGGACTGGAGATGTGAGACTGAATTTTGCTCTTTCATTTTGTCATTTTCCTGTGTTCCCCTCTGGCAGGTTAATGCAAAGTCTCAGTTGTTTCTTGTGTTGAGAATGGCTGTCTGTACTGCAGGGAATTTCATCAGTTGAGATAGGGTGTTAAGCAGGCCTTACTGGATACATAGGATTACTTGAAGGCACCCTAAGAAGGGGAAGTATGCCGGGGGGACCTTAGCAAGTCACATTTTGTATGCCAAGGCTCTACAGCTGTTTGAGGATAGAGGGAAGAGCCCTGCAAGGTACCTTGTAAGGTTCCAAGGCTCTAAGGCTAGATGAAAATCACTGTGCACATCTTCAGCTCCAGCCAGGCCTACCACTGATGCTGCTCTGCTGCTCAGGAGTGGCTGGGTGGGGCCCAGGGAGGACCCCAGGGATGCTCCACATGTCCCAGTCTGATGGCATAATTGGTACAGGGCCCTACCAGGCTACTTGTGAGTTCCCAAGCTGCACGGCTAGGTGAAATTCGCTGTGCGTACCTTTGGCTCATGCCAGGCCCAGAGCTGCGGCTGCTCTGCTGCTCTGGAGAGACTGGGAGGAGCCCAGGCAGGACCCCAGGGATGCTCTACACATCCTGGTCTGATGACAGAATTGGCATGGGTCCCTACCAGGCTGCTCGTGAGGTCCCAAGCTTCATGGCTAGGTGAAATTTGCTGTGCGTGCCTTGGCTCCTGATGGACTTTTTCATACATAAAGCTGTAAAATGTCATTGAAATATTTATATATTTTAAGATTGCTGTTAAATAATACTAGTTTCAATGATGATAAATATCAAATATATTGGATTTCTTTTTGTCAGAATTCAAACAGTGCTCCAATGTTTTGTGACTCTTTTGGCATTGGGGGAGTCATTTTTCTAATGTTTATGAATGTTCAAATTTGTCATAGTCCATTAAATGTTTTAAAAGGCCTAAAGCCTATTCAAATGAATCAATCGTTTTAAAGAATAAGAACTGAAACAATGTACTATGGCAAATGTTCAATAGTGTTATCCAAAAATTGTTCAGATCTCCTCCTTTCCTGTCCAAAGTGCTGGGGGATGGAGACATGACCCATTTAATTGGGAAATGATAAGAAAGAAGGGTTTTTTACTCCCTAGGAAAGTTCAGAAAAAACATCTTCCTCAAGCATCCTGTGAAAATAAGATTAACTCACAGATAGGCAATTTATAAGGCACTTAGGTTATGTAGTCATGTGTTTTGATTTCAAAAAAGATAGTCAATGGGGCATTTAGTATATTGGGAGAGACAAAGGATCCCAAAAAGCTGTTACAAAGAGAAATATGTAAAGACTGCACAGAAAATAATTTGATAATCAAAAGCTACTGATTTAGTAATAACTGACTTGACCCATAGTAAGGTATTTAATGGGATCTAATTGTGGAATAACATCTGCATGTAGTTATAAAAATAAATGTATTAAATTTGAAGAAATCCATGTTAGATGTTAGACTACCTTGCCTTTGTCCTAGAGGGACCTGTATGCACTGGCTCTTAAAATTCCATGGGAAGGAAACAGAAATGAGACCATTTTATGGAATTCTAAAATATTCTGCTATCAAAAATTCCTCATTTGTTTCAGTTGATTTCATATCTGCCTAATGTAGCATTAGTTCTTTTATTTAAAGGGTACAGCTTTCAAGTAACAATGAGGACATTTTTGCACTGACAATCCACTGAGATACATTACCAAACCCTTCAAGACATAAGAAGATGAGGCTCATTATTTCCCACATGGAATCCAAGGTCATTGAGGAAAAATAGTAAGAATAGTTAATATTGCAGGAAAGACTCACCATCAAAAATGAAATAATATTTGAGCTTGAAAAGATGTATTATTCCCATAGCTATGCCAAACTCAGTTTCTACACAAATTATTATCTCTCTTTAAGTGCCAGTCATGTAAGTTATAGTTCTCTAAGGGAGCTTTAACTGCTCTCTCTTACTTAGAAATTTCCTCTGTTTTATCTCTTGTAGTCAAAATGACTTGAATTCATATAATATCATTTCCTTTTATTTCAGAATTGTGTTCCATGGTGTAGAATTTCCAATTGAATATGCATATTTTCTTTCTCTCTAGAAAATATACATAGCAATGAACATCTTATGTTAACTTGCTGAAATCCATTATACTACATTTCAGTTGCTAATGAATACTGATATCCTTTGTACTAAAATTTCTGTGTATACCTTCACTTTTATCACTGTCAAAGTTAGCTAAATGCAAGAAAAACATTTTCTTATAGACTAACACTAAATTTTACATAGATCTCTTATTTCATAGAACTAAATAAATATGATTATTCATATTTGTAAGTTTACTATATTATTTATAATATTATTATAAACTCTGTAGTGCATATCCAAATGTAATTTTGACACACATATTAATTCAGACTGTAATAATGGTAAATATCCTGATAGTTTATAGTTACACTAGCAAATCTCTTGAGGTCAGTTTTTCACAACTTTGGTAGAGTAATTTTCTGAGATATGAATTTCTACTCTGTTCACCAAAATTACAAATGAACTGAAAAATTATGTACCTCAGTATACAGCTCAGTATATTTAACAGTGTATGCCACTGAAGAAATGCTAAGTCACCAACATGAAAGCAATGCTATTCTCAAATTCCAGACCAATAGAAACTTCATATAATAAATGTATATTATGTATTTAAGCAGTTAAGGTTTGAATTAATTAGTTTTGAAGCAACATGTGCATAATATGACTGTCTTTCCTGAAATGCCAAGGCTCTGATTCTCAATTATAGCACCTCATTATGTCATCATACGCCTTGCCCAAGACATCAATCTTAATTTTCTAATAATATTAACTAATGTTCACTGTCTCAAATACCTTTGTCATCATTGCTTGAAATTTTAATATATAAAGAAATAACCCATCCAACACTCTCGCCATTCAGATCCTTGAAATCTGCTCCTGTAATGATTTTGTCCATTTCCCTACTTTAGTCACTTACTCTTATGATCACACCATAAACATTACAAGTGTCAATTATTGCTACAATTTTGATTCCATGTTGTATTTTGCAATCACAAGTTTCTTTAACTTTGTCATTCACTCTACTGCCCCACTGTGCACAATTCTTTAAGTTCTTTAATTTGTGAGTCATAATTTTCATCAACTTTTCCCTATGCTTTGGCTCACATCAGAATACTACTGTGTAAAAATCCTAGTGAAGGTTCATGGTCACCTTTTATTACCTAATCCAATGATTATTTTCCACATTTCTCAAATTTCACATCTCACTCTTTTCATGACTTCCACACAAGTGGCAAGTCCTTCCTTGATGAGCATTCTATGCTTTATTTCCAGGACACCAGGCTCTTGATTTTCCTTCCATATCAATAGTTGTTATTTCCAAATCTTTTTTCATAATTTCTTCTCTCCTACCTGAATTCCAGTGTTAAAATTCTTTAGGGCACTGTTATCAGTCATCTTTTCTCTTAATATTTTCTCAGATGATTCCATCCATTCAGGTAGTTTTAGATACCATCACTGTGTTCAAAAACTCCATATATATTTGAGCAACCTAAATCTCTCTTGGATTCTCAGTGAATATCCATCCCCTAGTCATTTCAAACTAGACATTTCGTACTAAGCACATAAAATATTGAATTAAAAATATTTTTATTCACTTGCAGCACATTTTTTTTCTCCAAGGACAGTTAATTCACTGATTTAATTTGGAAAAGTTTTTAAAGTCTTAAGAATTCACTCCTGATATGCAAATTCTATATTAATAAATATGCCTACTTCCTATTTGGAATCTACCTAACCTCTCAGGGCGTCTCCAGTTCTTCTTTGCCTCCATTTAATCTGTACAGAAAAGCAGTCAGGTTCATAGCATACATCTAACGTGTCCCTTTCACTAAACTTTTTATCTTCTCCTACTGTTTACCTGCATTTCATCTTTTCACTGAAATATAATCTAATATTTCTATGTGATTTTTGCATTGTCCAACCACTTACATGCCCCTACCACTCTGTCTCACTTGATCTGCATTTTATATATTCCAAAATTCATTCTTTTTAATACACAATCATGAAAATTTTTATTTCCTGATCTTCATTTTTTGTTTCCTCTCAAAGCATAGTAAGCTTCACTAAGATCAGCATGTAATTTAAAAAAAAATTGGATTGCCCTAATTCAGAAAGGTTTCTCACAAAAAGTACAAAAAAATTAATATGTTTAAATAGCATAATAAAAGTACTGCAAGTGCAAATTAAGGATGTAGCTAACTTTGAATTTATAATGCAATATTGCTCTACAAATCATAGAAAAAAGATGATTGACTGAAAATAAGTTACTTATTAAACTCAGTAATTCAGCAAATAAGATTAAAAAGTGATTACAAGAACAAAAGGAAATGTGAAAGAATCAAAAATATTTACCTTAAAAGATTAAGATTAAAATCAAGAAATTAAGGTAGTTATCAAATATTAGGAATGAAAAGAGAAACAATTAGTGATACAGTGTAGTTCATCATAAAAAGGATAACTGTTTTTTGAAAGTACAAGTATCAACCTATATTAATTTATTATAGAACAAGAAAACTACACTAATAGAGAGATGATGGAGACACAGTCAAAACCTTTAACCAAAAACACAAAAAGTCTGCCTCAGACATTAAAAAGCTGAGTGAATTAGATACTTTTAAAAAATAAATATTATTGTAAGCTATGACAGAAGAGGAACATAATAGTTATAAAGATAGAAAACAATAGATAAAAAGACCTCTGGTAATTTTCTCAGGCTATTAGGACTGTCAAAGACTAGGATTTTGCAACATAAAAAATATATAGGGCTATTTTAATACCATTTCAAAATCAAAAAGAAAAAGAAATCAGAAAAAAAATCTAAGCATATAAAATTAAAAGAATACATTCCATGAAAAGCTAATTCACAAATATAAGAATGTTTCAACCTAAAAATAGAAAACATAGCTATTTAAAAAGAAAATTTTAATTCAAATCAGTTTTCTATTTAAATTGACTGATTTCTTAATAGAAAAAACTAATTGTTAACTAGAACATCATTAAAATTATGTATATATATATACAATTTCATTTCAAAAGATAGAATTATATGCATTCATTTTTAGATAGTTAGGCCTAGGATTTAGGGATTTTTGATTTTTAAAGTATGAAGGCATTTCTTGGAATTCTACACAAGCTTCTGTTCTATTTTATAACAAACAGTACTATGTCTATATCTATATCTATATCTATATCTATATCTA
>RJWT010052416.1:0-10564 GCA_004365215.1 Cuniculus paca | reverse complement strand
GATGCTCCTATGTCACACTTTGACAAGAGAGTACCAGAGGGAGGAGCAAAACTATAGAAAATCTTAGAGTAAAAGTTAAGGAATTTGGATTGTTGCAGGCAACAATTTTCACAGATTCCACCCATGGTCTGATTGCTTGCACAAGTAAGAGGAAAGAAGAGTAAAGAAAAAGGGAATTTTCTCAGTCAGAAATTTCCCTCTAGGGCTGGGGATTTAGCTCAGCAGCTTAAGTGCCTGCCTGGTAAGCCTGAGGTCATGAGTTGGGTCCCCAGTACTAAAAAAAAAAAAAGAAAGCAAAGCAATTTCCCTCCACCCAGCTGGCCACTCAGCATAGAATTTTAGAAACCAGTCCCATTTCTTGCTTTCCGCTCAGGGTTAAGTTTCCCTGTTAAGAGTCACTCCATAAAGACAGGAAGTCTTATGGAGTCAGTTCTCACCAAGGCTGGCATCGCTTCCTGTGCAGGCTCCTGCTGTGTAACTACCCTCCAGTTAGTTACAGGCAATTCAAGAGCACAGTGGTTGAGCAGCCAGACTTGTGACTGGAACCCCAAACTCTCCGTAGCAATTCCCTGGCTCCACTTGGTTTCCGAATTTGTTTTCAGCCTATATGTGAAAGATTTTCTCACTCTGTCTTTACCAAAACCCTGTGGGAATCTACCTTGCTCTTATCTTACTGCCATACCTGAGTTGCTTTAGAAATCAGCACACTGAATATGATGGAAATATATAGGTCAACCACAGAGACCCAACATTGATTTCCAGAAGTTAAACAAATAGGAGTCTTCTGATTTGATATATGTTTTACACAGTCATTCCACACTTTAAGGTAAGACGATTTTAAAACAATTCTCTGCCATGCCTTGTTTTGCTCTTTGTGCTCAAGCTTATCTGTGTCCCCAAAGGTGAAAAACAAAGACACACGGGTGTGTCATCATTGGGATTACATACTAAATTCTTGTAGGTCAACGACTGAACGTAGAAATGCCCCAGAGCTGGTTTTCTCCATCTCTTCCCAAAAGAAATTTCTAAGGAAAAAATACTTCTCAACAGCAGTGGGAGAATGTCAAAAGCAGAGTCCAAGGCCTGACACTGGGGTCCAGGGATCCCCAGGAGCACAGATTTGGCTTGCTCTGTCTGACCCTGCAATTCAGGGGCTCTTCTCAAGAGAACTCTGGGACACACAGGCCAAGGAAGTGCTGGGTGTTACAGAGAATGGCCCAGTTCCCAAGTTTGTGCCATCGGAATTGCAGATCAAATATATTAACACAGAGGCCACGAATGGTCCCACACCATTAACATATAATTTGGTGATTAAGTTTCTAATACATGAAATTTGCAGGACATATTCAAACCATAGCATGCCAAGCACAGGCTTAGCAACTGGACAGATTTAGGATTGAACATTAGTTCTGTCACTTGCCTTTCCCCCAGCACAGGGGAAGCCTCAACTATGTCTAAGTACAAAGCCATCTACCTGCCAGAAACTGCTTGTCTCTCACAGGATCCAACTACATGTCTCATGTTTTCTCCTCTGTGTTTTATCTTGCACATCTTTCTATACCAACACAGGGATTGACTTTGATTGTTTTAATGACCATATGGTATTGCACTACAGGGCCATATTGATTTTTGTCATTTCCAAGGATGAAGGTCAAATATCTTTGTGCAAACAATCTGTAAATGAATATAGCTGTAGTAAAATTCCCAGAAAGAGAATTTCTGCAAGTGCTTTTAAAATTTTGATCCCTACCCAATAGTGGTATCCAAGAAAGCTCAGCTCTGACAAGGCACAAGGAAGGGAGGACAACAGGCAGAGTGAGGAAGGAACTAACAGTGTCTTTTGTTACCCTTTCACGCTCTCACAAAGCACTGTTGCTGCTATTTTGAGGGTCCTTGGGTGCTGACTCCACTGAAGATGAGAGCACAGTTGAGCTTTTCTCCGAGGGGATGTCTGTCAGAGTCTGGGCTTATTTTTGGCAACCCGGTGACATTCTCCTTGCATTTCCATGGGACTCTTGGCTTCCCTCAGCAATGACCCATTTGTGGCTGAATATTTTTCTGGCTTTCAACCCTCACGTCTATCCTGCAACCTCTCCTGAGATCTGATACGTTGATTCCCTGAGCAAAGTGAGATACAAACCCCCAAATTGGAATCTGATACTTTCTGTTATTTGGGAAAACACATGAGCAAACATAATAAAGGCTTACATACTAAGTAATAAAAATAAAGTACTGGGTGTTGCAGCACTTAATATTTAAGCTTTCATTATGAAAAATGGCAAGGATATATAAAAATTGGAAAAATCATATGCTCTGTGCCTCTGTGCTTCCTCCCACTCAGCTTCAATTATTATCACTGGTGACTCTTGTTTATTTGTACCAAGTCTCCATCACCTATATGAGGAAAATGCCAAATCTCAGACATCCTATCGTTTAATCTATAAATTACCATTTCATTCATATTTAAATGTCTAATTTTAAAATACAAATTCTTTTCAAAAAGGTGTACTCACAAAATTAACATACATGAACTAATTAACAATAATTTCAGTATATTCAATCCAGTTGGTGTTCAAATTTCCAATTGCCTCATAAAAAATTAAACATGCCTTTTAAATGTCAGGAAAGCAAATCCTCCAGGAGAATTGAGTTCAAGTCTCAGGTTTGTCTTTTTCCCCATGAGTGACTTTAAATAACACTCTGCCTTCTATTTGCCTCTGTTTTTTAGACTGTGGGTCTAGAAAACACCAACAAATCGAGTTATTTTCAGAGGATGCTGATCATGAGATGAGAGAAATGAAAAAAAAAATTGAAATTACCTGCAATAATTGAAATTGCCATTAACTTTTATGTAACTTCTATATATTAGTGACCAGATCGACAAATGCCCACCAAACTCAATAAAAGTTACAAAATCTGTCCACTCTTACCCTATGAAAGAGATGTGTTAGCATCAAAGGATATCCTTCTTGTCTCTTCTTGGTAAATAAGTGCTTTTCAAAATGAAGGAGATATAGGAGCTATTTTCAATTTAAGGCATGTAAGTGTATGTCTGTGTGTGTGTGTGTGTGTGTGTGTGTGTGTTTGTATGTATGTGTGTTACTAGGGATTGAGCTCAGAGCCTCCTGCATGCTAAGCAAGTACCACTGAGCCACACCTCTGGCCCAAGAAATATAATGTTAATACTCTATTTAAAATATGCAAACACTCCTTTAAAATAATCTTACATGAGGAGACTGGAAATAGGGACAGGAGAAAGGAAGAAAAAAAGAGGATTTGCCAATGATTCTGCAAGTCAAGTGATGCTACTGGAAGCTCTAGTGTCACACAAGATAAAAGACACACATATAAATTATGAAGTGCCATCAAACCGTTTTTAGAAAAATGAGGATCTCCAGAGTGTTCTTGTTGCACTGAGCATTTTCTCACTGAATTCATATTAGCAGCAAGCAGATACAAAGGAAAACATGTACTCTCTTATCAAAATTTAGAAGACAAGGTAAAAAAAGAAAACAATAGCTGTATCTTAGTCTGTTTCCTGTTTCCAGAACAAAATACCTAGTAATTTTATGGACGGGTAATTGATGAAGACCAGAAGTCTACTTGGCTCACAGTTCTGGAGTCTGGGAAGTCCAAGGCACAGTGCTGGCATGTGCTCAGCTGTGGTGGGGGCTTATCACCGCGTCATAACACATGGCAGGGCATTTCCTGTTGAGAGACACCAGATAAGTCAGAAAGAGCACCCTTTTGTAAGTTATTCCCTTGATAACCCGTGAATCCTTCAATCCACTGCTCCACATGTAGAACAATCTGTTTATGAGGGCTCTGCCTTTATGGTCAATCTCCTTCCACAGACTCTACCTCTAAACACCAGTAACAAAAATTTGGGGGTTGTTTCCAATACATAGAATTCACGGGACACATTCAGACACATTGTTATAAAAACAAAAACATTTCTAAAAACTTGTGGACATTAAAAAAAAAAGAGAGAAAGACCATTGCTGATACCTTTTCCTTGATTCACACGTGCATAGAGCAGGACGGTGGACCCACTCCTGTAAATGAAGAGAGGAAGTGAGCAAGAGGCACCTGCCGGTCTCCTTGTGGCCTGGTGAGGACATTATGGAGCACACCTTCCACACCTGCAGGAGCAGGTGAGACACAGCTGTGCACCTGTCTTGTGTCTCCTTAAGAGATGACATTTTTGCAGGGAATGTTTGGGAAGGATGAGGAGTGGCTGCCTTCTCTCCCTTTTGAGGTCAGAAGTGCCTAGGGTTGAAAGAGGCTTGGCTCTGCTATTCTAATGTCATCCAGAGGGTGCAACCTGTGCCCTTTATCAGCACACAAATACCCACACATCTAACAGCAGTGTCTTCTTCCCTAAAAGTGGAGAGACCTCTAACATGCCAGACCTGTGCAAAGATGACAGGTGACGAGGCCGATCCTACCTGAGGATTCATGAGGAAGGCAGAGACTAAAGAGGGGAGCAGCTGGGGAGGTTTTCACATATCCTTGAGAGACCTTGGTGGGTTCTGTGGGGAGATGGGTGGTGGTGCCCTCGGCTGGCCAGTACTGCTCAAGAGCAAGAAGATGCACACTCACAAAGACCTTAGCAACCAGACAGCAAGACTAGCGGGGCTGTTATTTGGCAGTTTCCACAGACCTTCTCCCTTCTTCCTTTTTTTTAAATTTTAAGAGGATAAAACCAAGGAAAATAAAACAGAATAAAACCAATCAAAACAAACCAGTGTAAGCAATACAGGACTTCAAAATAATATGAAATCAGCAATAGTTACCATAATGCCTCTTGTTGTCTTCAAAATAGCTGTAGATACCTTCAGACATAGTAAAAATCAAACAGAACAGAACAGAACAGAATAGAACCAATAAAAATGAAACAATGAATGCAATTCTCCCTTCTTCTTCTTTCACATGCTGTTTCCTTACCTGGGGCACACACAAACACTTTGTCTCTCGTTAACAAGCCTCTGGGGTCATAAGGCTCTGTGTGTGAGGAACTGAGGGAGATGGGGAGAAAGAGAGAACATCTTCAAGCACAGGTGGACATTGTGCTTTGAATGACTGCTTTCCACCAGCGATGGGAGAGAGAGGAGTCAGGAACAGGGGAAAGGGGAAGAGCTAGACACCAAACAGTTCTTTTGTTCATTGTCTCCAGAAACCGTAAAAATGAAAAACAAAAAAAAGCAGAGGGACCTGCAGAACTTATCCTCGATTTACATTTCTCTCCTTTCCCACCTCCTTTTCAGATGCTTTCTTATGGGTATTTGCCTTAAGCATCCCATGCTCACAGGGTTCCTGGCAGGCACAGGCTCCTGTCTTTTGTTCCTGCAGACCGAACGCGTATGGTACATCTACTGTGTGTCAGGCAGTGCGCTAGGCCCTGGAGCTGCAAGTCAAAGACAGACAGTGTCCCTGTCTTCAGGGAATGTAAGGTGTCAGGGAGACTGACAAAATAACAAGTAAGTGGTCAAACAAAATAATTGCAAATTGGGAAAAAGCACACCGTGAATCAAGGGCCCAGGATTAAGAAAGGGAAAGGACTTACTTTTGACTGCAAGGTGCAAAGGAGGTCTTCTGAAGAACCCTCATTGAATTCATAACCTGAAGGATGATTGAACGAGGGGAAAAAGAGAGTTGTACTCAGTGGAGGAAATGCATGGGAAGGCAGGGAGGCAGCACCATGCTGGGCATTGCTCGAAGAACTGGAATTAGGTCATGGTGGTTTCCAATTAGTGTGCAAGGAGAATTAGGTTGATGAGGATTGTCAGAGAAGGTCAAATGAAATAGGGTTTGGAAGGCCACTGAAGGTGTTCAGATTTCATTTTCAGTCCAACCGGAAGCTACTGGGTGGGTTTAAGCTTGGGGGATGGTGTGACCGGATGTATGTTTTGATTTCAGTATAGCTTCCAGGCACAGACCAGATGTGAGGGTGGCAATGGAGGGATGTAGATCCATAGTGAATTATTTTGGTCCAGGTGAGAGGTAATGGAGACCAGGCAAAAGGACACAATGGCATTCCTGCAACAGACCTGGGCTCCAAACTCACTGGTGTTTCACTTGTTTGTTCCCTTTGGCAGGAAATACATCGTGAAACAAATCAGCTATGAGGTGGGCTCTGCAGTCAAACTGTGATCCTACTTGCTGTGTGACCTGGCAAGTCACCTCAACTGTCTGAAAAATAAGAGTTGGCACAGAGATCAGATGAGATCACTATGAAAAATGATCAGCATGAAGCCAGGTACACAGGTACAATCTCCCAAACTGGAAGCTAGTGTCATTGGTTATCAGAAGCTTCAAACTCGACAGGTCAGTGTCTGCTTTCAGGGAGTGAAGATGGGGAGAGCTTTCTTTATCCTCAACAAAAATATGAATCTGTAACAAAATAGATTTGGATTTATGGGAGGAATCTAGAGGGAGCTATGAAAGGGTAAATGTAAAGATGTTGAAGGATTTTAAAGCAATAAGCTACCCAAAGGAAATACAAATACATCATGGTCATCATGAATATAAATGTGGGAGCCAGAGAGATCTGGGTTTTGAACCCTTAGTTTGCTGCTTACCAGCTGTGAGTCTTGGGAACGTTACTTAACCTTTCTGAGACTGTTCTCATCTGCAGCCATCGCTAATGCCCATGCTTTCTGCATAGGGTCATGGTAATGAGCTAATTAAAAAATACACTAAAGGGCTTGGTTGATACAAGGCCTAGGACCTAGCAAGGGTTTGGCAAGTGAGTGCTGCTGAAGAGAGGACAGACACTTACTCTGTGTCAAGGGAAGGAGAGCATCTCCATGAAAGGCTTCTTTGAAATGACCAGGTTGTCACCGGAGAGTGAGACTCCGTGTTCGCCCCTTCTCTGAACAATAGGCAGTTTAGTGTTGTGTGGTTGCTATAACAAAGTACCACAAACTGGGGACTGAGACAACAGATTCATTGTCTGTCATTGCTGAGGCTGGATGTTTGAGACCAAGGTGTTGGCAGGTCCAAATTTCCTCTTTTGGTCAAGACACAAGTCATACCCATTTAGGGCCTAATCCTAATGACTGGATCTTACTTTGATCATTTGTAAAAATCATGCTTCCAAGTAAGGTCACATTGCTAGGCACTGGGGGTCAGGGCTTCAATATTTCTTTGGGAGGAACACAATTCAACCCAGAGCAGTGGGTATGCCAATACTCTTTCCAGATCAGATTAAGAGATTATTGCAAATTTCCTAGTGTGAAGGTTGGGGACAGAGTGGAGGGACCTGGGCTAATTCTTTACAGTCTAGCTCCGCAAATTATCCTACCTGGGAGGTCCCTCCTCATCAAGTCAAATGCTCTTAAATAGACAACAGAAGTTTGCTCATGAGCAACCAATCATGCACAAATGTGGCCACTCTAGGACTTGTAGTAGCTCCAGTACAAGCAAGCATCAACTCCACTTTCTTCACGATCTGCCTCCACCTTGGTTGGGATTCAGCCTCAGGCTTGCATCACTGGCCTCTGTGAATGTTGTCCAGGCTGCGTATGGCACAAATCAACAGAATGGGACTCAGACAGATACTGGGGCATGGAAGGGAAGAGAAATGAGAGAAGTAATAGGTTACAGCAAAGTGTTCCCTATACTTCATGATGACTAACAACAGGAAAAGCAAGCACTTAATGATAATTCTGATAAGGAAATCCATCAGATGGTAGAGAAGAAGCCACCCAGCAGCTCTGCTATTGGCAAAACCATTGTGCTAATTATTTAGGGATAAGAGAGGAGGCAAAATTAAATGTGGCTTCACCATTATGCATTCGAAGGCATCCTGCAGAACTTAGAACTGCGATCGCTCTGCAGACCAAGCTTGGAGCTGACCCCTTTTCAAGGCAGAGAATTTAGGTATTGAAGCAGGAAGATGATGAGAAATCCGAGGACAAAGCATTTAGTGCAAGGAAGAGAGTGCCCCTCATATTTCCATCAGCTGATATGACAAACACTTGTGCTGCACATCCAACATGACTACAATTATTTTAACAAATAGCACCTAGGAAGACAACGTCAAAATATTAACAGTGGTTACCTCTGGGTGGTAGAATAAAATGGATTTCTTCTTCTTCCTCCTCCTTCTTCTGCCCTTCCTCCTTCTTTTCTCTTCTCTTTTTCATCTTTCTTCATTTTCCTTATTTTCTCCAATGAATAAGTCTTTTAAAGAATCTTTTGTCTTTTATGTTGCAGTTTATTGTGTCAATAAAATGTCATATCAAATTTTTCCATCAAAAATCTTTAAAAGCCATTGTATATTTTAGTTTCAGTATACAAAGAACTGGGTTATTCTAGAATAAAATATGTATTCTAGAATATGCAATATTCAATGAGATAAATCCAAACTTGGACTTGAAAGTAGTTAAGGATACATTTATCTTTCCTTGCCCCAATTTTAGTGTAGATGATGTTCAATCCTCTAGCATTTGAAAGTTGTAATAAGACAGGCGTCTAGGGGCCAGAAACCAAATTCTCAAGCTTGAATAAAGTACTTTCTGAAGTCCATTTTGTTTCTATGACCATTTGGTTTAGAATTAACAAGAAATACTTTACATAGACATCATTTTATTTTCTAAAGCAATATCTTTTGAGGATTCTTCCCACTCATTTTATAGATATAGATTATCAAAGTTGATTGTTGTTGATTCCATTCCCAACCTTTACTGTTCTGTTCTGTGAACCTCAGGGATAATGACATTTTAAGGTCTACAACTTTAGAACATTTATCAAGTTATTAAAACCACCAGTTAGGCTGAAGATGTAGCTCAATGGCAGAGCACTTGCAGAGCATTAGCAAGCGTTTGATCCAGCACTGTAGGAAGAGAGAGAGGAAAAAAAAGAAAAAAGTCACCCTAAAACCATCAATTATAATGATAAGCACCCAAGGAATGTGGAGACTGCTGCTAAAAGGACTGAGAAAACCAACTTCAAATATGCCATTGTGGGAAGGAGCACATAGAATAAGAAAATTTTTTTTGTCTTGACTGAACATTCATATTTTCACATCTTTTGAAATGGCGCCTTTTTCTTCTCAAGCAGACATAACCCTTCTTGTAAATAAGATCTTCTGAAGGCAACTGATAGCTATATTTAAGGTAGATCTTGATATCCTCAAAATCTCTTAACCCAGTAGAGTGATCTGTGATCCTTAAGTATACAACAAAGCAATTAAGTTGTCATAGACAGAAAACTGTATGTTCTAACAGAGATGGCTGGAAATTTTGTTGGACTATGGGGGAGATGTTAACTCTATTCTAAAATATGTTGGAGTACCATGCTGAGTGACATATCCTCAGAGCTAAAGTGAGCCAAAGGAAACTCCATGTTACGGTACTAGGCAGATGCAATCCTTGCTAAAAAGTTGAGCTATGGGGAGAAAATTTAAATAATGGCTTATCAACACCACAGTGTGTGAAACCCTTACTTCAAATCGCACAGTTTATAGCAACAGCATGGCCACATCAAACACTCAATTTAAAATGGACTCTGTTGCTCCCCATGTCATTCCTCCTTTCTCTATCTTGTGATCCAAATGTCAGATCCAGGGACCTGCGCATCCATGACTCTAGAAGGCAGATTGGTTCCATACCCTCTCCTCCACCAGGCTGTCACGGGAACACCATCATCTTACTCATGGAGAATCACAGCACCTTTCACCTCCACTCTCTTCTCCTGATTTATTTTTCTCTAAATAGCTTATCGCCATATTGACCACTGTGTACTTTACTTATTTCATAATCTCCCTCTCCTAGAAGACAAAGGTTTCTATCTGTTTCATTCACTACTCCATCTCCAGGGCCCCGGACCATGCTTGACACAAAATATATTATCAAAAATCATATATCTCAGAACACAAAGTGATATTAGGGCAGTGAGTTTCTACCCCTCAACCTTCTGATCCACTGGGGAAACACCTCAGGGCTTTCTTAAGAACAGGCAAAAACAGAGTCCTCTTCCAGAACAACCCAAGTCTGCTGTCTCATGTGGCTGAAAACCACATGTTCTGCACACCTGCTCAGAGGCAACAGCTGTAGAGTTGATGCTTCCCTGACACCTGCTTGTTGGAAGAAACCAGACCCAATTACTTGGCCTTGTTCCCCTGATGCCTACCTTAACAGCCAGGCTTAGGCCCAGCAGAAGGGATCTTTCTAGGGACATTAGTTAACACCAATGCCTCAAACAGTCAACCTGAAAGTACATAGGAATTGGGGCTGATGGGTGTATGTAAAAGGCAGGTTAGATTTGAGCAGCACCTGCTGTGTGCATGAACGGAAAGGTCACACTGAACTCCATTAACATGTACAATTAATACATGTTAACCAGAAATTTTAAAAAGGTTAAAAAAAAAAGTGATCCTTAGGCTGATGGTGGCTTTGAAACTACTTGTGTTCATTGTCCTTTAAAGGGCTACTATGATTTTGATCCTAGGTAAAAGATCTTAGAAGCAGTGCTGAAATGAACAGGAAAATGGTCCAGACCAGTGAAAGTGGGGACCATCTGGGGTCATATGAAAACAGAGATTCTCAGGCTGGGCATG
>RJWT010052415.1:0-10558 GCA_004365215.1 Cuniculus paca | reverse complement strand
CCCCTAAAATCAAAACTTCCAAATAAAATGTAACAAGTGATATATTTTTAAACGAATGATCCAGGTGTGGTGGCACATACCTAAAATCCTAGCCCCTGGGGAGCTGAGGCAGATGATCACCCCTGAGATGAAGGGGTAAGCTATGTAGTGAGAGCTCAAGGCCAGCACAGACTACACAGTGAGATCCCATCTCAAAAAACCAAATCAAATAAACAAATCCCCAGGACTGCTTGGCACCATCACAAACATAAATACAAATTCAAGGTCTGATCAAATTCAAGGTCTGATACTGATGATCTAGAATGTTTACTGTAATTCACCACTGAAACTAGAATACAAATTTTAAAATTTTAGCTCATCCTGACTTCATTTGATAATCTTATTCATTGTATGATCCTGCCAGCAAATTAATAGTTAAATAGTTTCCATTACCTGATAACTCAGTCATTAGTAAGAAGTTTCCTAAGTTAACTGTGGAATCATCTTCCAGGAAGGTTAAAAATAAATTCATCTGTCTAAAGTGATGTAACTCCAGAAGTAGATTTACAGTGGTTGCTGAGGACCACAAATTCACAATGGCTAGTTTTACATACTTTCCTAAGGAACAGATGGAAGCTTGGGGTTTTTGGTATCATTTCCCATTATCCCATTAGGGGTGGACCATCCTTTCCCACCTACTAAGACTAAGACTAAAATGACTAAGACTAAAGACGCTCCAGGGTAAAATTCGAATTAGTTTAAAATCACCACCACCCTCGCAGTCATCGATAATCCCCTCCTCAATCAATAAATGTGAGGTTCTGGCTGCCTTGTGGTCTTTTCTTCCTCCTGAACAACCGGTCATCCCAATCCCCACTGGACCGCCTATTTTGTCCTTTTGCTCCTTTGCTCTTTCTGCTGTGCACTGTAACACCTGACAGGAGATTGGGGCTCACTCACTGCAGGGGTCTCTAACTGGTGGTTAGTAAAGCACCTCAAACTAGTAAACACTGTTCCTGGAAGCAAAAATATGCCTCTATAGGCCACTTTAAAAAAAAGCCTTTTTGCTCAGTTTTAGAACTTAAATATTGCCTTTGAAATTTTAAGATATTAATTACCAAGAAATGGAGAGAAGGATAAGGAAGGAGAGGGGAAAGGGACAGAGTAAGACTCAAGATGTGTTGTTATGTATGCAGGTCAACTCCCCACAATAAACATGATCATTATGTACTGCAAACATACTCCAATAAAAATAAAAAACTAAGTGAAAAGGGCACTAGCAGCTTGCCCTCCAGAGATTTATATTCCAATCCTTACTTGTCACTAACTAGCTGTGTAGCCCTTTATCTCTCATTCTCAGCTTCCTCATGTCAAATGAGGGCTGAATTACATGTCTTCTTCAGATGTGCTACATACTGTAATCTGTATGATTAGAATTTTAGGACTTTAGAATGACATTTCTAGTACTAAAATAAAATAGTCAACTCATTTACATACACCAAAACAAAAACAGTTTTTCAACAAAACACCTCAGGAAGAACTATTAAGATATATAGAACTGGAGAATAATGTTTCAGATTTCTCATAAGAAAACTAATTTTTTTTTTTTATCTTTTTAAGACAAGGTTTCGCTGTACCGTTCAGGCTGGCCTTGAACTCACTTCGTAGCCCAGGCTGGTCTCCAACTTGCAAGGATCCTCCTACCTCAGCCTCCCTAATGCTGAGATTACAGGCATGCACCACCACACCCAGCACTAATTCATTTTTAAATGCCACAGAATTTTTCCTTCTGTCTTTATTGGTATAATTTACATATACATATTAATCACATTCATAAGAAATTTGTACCTGTACATAATATATCTTGGTACCTCTTTTTTACCTCCTCCCTTATTTACAAAGCTTTGTTTCCATTTTCTCTTTTTCTCATTTTAAATGCCACAATTTTTAAGAAGCAAAAAAATAAGTAAATCATAATTAGAAGAAATCATATTAAGATATATGTAGCAGACATGGTGAGGTACTCCCCATATCCCCCTTCTGGAATGAAGGATTTATTGTCCAGCTGCTTCAAATGCTACTTGAAAACAGCCTTCAGCTGTCTGTTCTCTTTAGGAATTGCCTCAGCTAAATTCAGCTGCCTTTCCAAGTGGCCTTCATTCAGTGACTGATTACAAGAGCAAAGGGGCTTAGCCTCTTCTCCCAATTTAGGACAACTCTGACAGTTACACCAGTTACAAAGTTACTAACTGGGGTCAACTGAGCTTTTATCAATACTGCACAGCAGCCCACTCTAACCCTTCTTTTCTCTTTCACAGATGCTGATAAGATTATTCCCTAATGAAGTTCTTACATGCTAACAGCTGTCTCAGTTAACTAACTACTCTAAGGTACCTAACTTGCAACCACCACCAAGAGGATGGTTTACTAAGCAGGCTTTCAAGTGAAGTTGAAGAGTTGGGTCACCATCTACCTAACCAGCCAAGTGACAAAGGGAACCCCATTACTAGTAGTTAGTAGAACAGCTAGCCCCCCCAGCACAAAGTAATAGTACAAGTGGTAAAACTTCCAATTCTAGTCAACTAGGTAGTTTGTAGTGGATGGGGACGTAGAAGTTGGCAAATCTTTTCTATAAAAAGCCACATAATAAACATCTTACCTGGGTTTTGCACCATTTCACAGGTTTATTGTTTTGGGTTGCATCTCTTTAAAAAATGGGGCCACCACAAAGGCAGGCTCTAGAATGTATTTAGCCTATAAGCCATAATTTGCCAACCTCTTCACCAGAGGGTGAATGTATCAGGTATTTTTGAAACAGGAGAAAAATGGCAATTTTTGCATAGGACTGCAAAATTAGTTTGCTATTGCTAAAAGCAACTGACTCTTTGAAAAAACATAAAAGTATGAGTAACAGGTAATGAAAAATGAAATGAGAAACCCAGAAGACTCTCTGATAGCATAAAAAGACATTCACCTCTAGAAGCAAGATGCCAGAAAAGGCTGAGGACCAGAACAAGGATAAAACCGTACCAGAGAAGGTAGCAGAATGCCAAAAACAGTCAAATTCTCAATCTGGACACATCTGTTATGCCAAGGTTAAGGCTGGTACATGAAAAAGGAAAGAATTAAAATCCTGAACATCCGGGCATGATGGTGCATGCCTGTAATGCCAGCACTCGGGAGGCTGAGGCAGGAAGATCACAGTGAGATAAGGCCAGCCTGAAGCACAAAGCGAGTCTGTCTCAAAAAACAAAACAATCTTGAAAAATGGAATGGGGACATAAGTTTATTAACCTGAGTATCTTCAACTCTCAGTGTATTGTGTATGTGTATTCTTTCTCCTGTACATTTTTTTTTTTGGTACCGGGAATTGAACTCAGGACCTTGAGCTTCCCAGGGAGACTCTTGTGCCAGAGCTATGCTCCCAGCCCCCTGTATATTATTCTTGACATCTAAAACACCTTGCTGGCTAGGAAGACTTCCCCTTACCATGCTAGTCAATTCTTAAGAGATGGCAAGGGCTCAGCAGGAAGTCTGCCAATATATGGAACTAACCATTCCATATATTGCTTGCAGTGTTCTGTTCTGAAATGCTTTGCTGTATTTGACTCTATTCTGTTTTGTTTTGTTCTATTCTCTTTAAAATAAAATTTTTAAAATGTGAAAAAAAAAAAAACTAATCATTCCAGAGCTACGCCTTCTCTATCAGGCCTGCACACCCCAGGTGGCAATATTCCTCTGCCTTACTCACTCTAGTGTCAAGTATTCCACAATCATCCCTACCTAGAGCCCTCTGAAATTATTCAAACTAGCCAATCCTAAACTATTTATCCTACACTTATTTGTTTTACCTTTTTAGTGGAAACTTCAATAAAGGCTCTGGCCTTCACCTCCTGACCAACCAAGAATGTCCTATGCAGCATGCTGTACCACCTACCTTTCTGTAGAACCTGAGGATACCATAAACACTGTTTTCTTGAGCCTCTCCTGTATCTCTTCTTATCTGCTCTCCTGTCTGACCATTTGTTATGGTGGATACATTGTGTCAACTTGAGAAATTTAGACTTTTAACTGAGAGACTCAGCAGCGAGCCAGTATTCTTACTTTGTAAATATCCTCATGCTGTGCAAGAGGAGGGCACAGAGATTTTCTGAGTGCTACACTCACCCTAGGGGTGGGGGGGTGGGTGCTGTGTACAATATAAGGGAGGAGAAGAGGCTTGTTTCCCCCCTTTTACTCTGGCTGCTGCCTTGAAGTGTTGCCCCAGTGCCATGCCACCCTGCCCTGGAGCCAGCTGATTATGGACTGAAACTTCCAAAAATTGTAAGCTAAATAAACCTTTCCTTCCTTCATTTTGGGTGTTGGGTATTTTGTCCCAGCACTGAGAAAAAAGTAACCGAGATACCATTTCATAAAAGAACATGAAACACCTTGACGTTTTTGAGTTCTCTAAGCTTGGAGAAGGAACTCGCACATCCTTTACTAATGGTGTTTCTTCCATTCTTGCTTACAGTAATAAAGAGGATCAGCAGAGATGACGTGGTGAAGACCTCTGAAATCTACTCCCTTATAAAAGCAACATGAAAATTGTAATAAATAACAATTATAGAATTGTACAAATTAACCAAAAGATTGAGGGAAACCCAGGAGTGTTTATTCAAAAAATACAGTTGAATCTAGGTAAGTACAAGCTTGTGGCATTTTACCTTGCTATATTCCCTCTTATTCCTTCCTAGTTCCACACCCTGAAAACAGCCCACAGTAACAGTGAAAGCTAGCAGGCACTAGTGGGAGCACAGAACAGAGCTGGGGCACCTCCAAAGCCCCATCTCAGTGACTTATTTGATAGGGCTGGTGGTTTCCTAGAAGACTATTAAGCTAAACTGCCTTCATCTGACCTGCCACTTAAGTCACCTACTGCAAGCAGACTTTTCTGTGGGTATCCTTCAGGCAAAAACAATCAGAGGCAACTGCCCAACATCTTGGATGCCTAAAGTAGTTGATAATATCTGAGATAAACAAAAAACCTTACTCAAAAGGAAAAGCTGAGAAATGAGATGTCAGCAAGGGACACTCAAAGTTTCAGCCCACTCTGGAATTCTGGAAAGCCATACTTAAACATAGCATATGTGCTTCCTCAAGAAGGACCACACAGCCGGGCCTGGTGGCACATGCCTGTAATCCCAGCACTTGGGAGGCTGAGACAAGAGGATAGTTGTGAGTTCAAGACCAGCCTGGGCTACAAAGTGAGCTCGAGGCCAGCCTGAACGGCATAGTGAGACCCTGTCTCAAAAAGACAAGGACTGGGGATTTAGCTCAGCGGCCTAAGCGCCTGCCTGGAAGTACAAGGTCATGAGTTTGATCCCTGGTGCCGCAAAAAAAAAAGCCTCTTGCCAACCTTGAGGCATTGCACAAGCAGGAAATTAAAACTATGGTACACTTGTAAACTGCCTGGCTGAAAATTGAAGTCATAACTCTACACACTTAAGGCCCCTTGGCAAAGACTAAAAGCCTTTTTTGCAGGGGGTGTTGAGAGAAGGTCTCGCTATGTGGTTCAGGCTGGTCCTAAACTTAAAAGTGTGTAGCCCAGGCTGGCCTTGAACTGCTGGCAATCTTCCTGCCTCAGCCTCCAGAGTGCAAAGATTACAGGCATGTGCTTTCACGCCCAGTCACATGGAAGACTTATGTTCCAGGCACCCAAGGAAATCTCTGCTTACTCATTAGCTTCTCTGCCCATTCACCAGTGTAATCATTAAACTAACTCAACAGATTTCAATAACCATACACAACAAAAAATACAGAGTTTACTATATTAGTTTAAAACACAAACAGCAATAAATAATCCTGAGGAGAGGGAGAATTTCATTTCCAGTTATATTATTTATACACACAGAGACAGGGGGTGGTGGTAATGGGGTGAAGCTTAGTGGTAGAGTGCTTGTCTACCATGTACAAGCCAAGGTGCTGGGTTCTATTCTTCAGCACTGCCCCCCACCAGATCCACTGCTCAACAAAAAATTACTAGGCATGCAAAAAACATGGCATAAACACGGGGAAATAGAATCAATATAAATAGTTTCTAAGGAAGCCCAAACATTGAGCTCTTATCAAAGACTTAATTATTAAAAAGGACCAAGTAGAAATCCTAGAATTGAAAAGTAAAACAGAAATTAAAGACTCAATAAAATGGCCAGTGCCTTTAATCCCAGGACTCGATAGGCTTGAGGCAGGAGGACTGAAGCAAATTCAAGGCCACCCTAGGCTCACAGTCAGTTCAAGGTCAGACTGGAATACACAGCAAGACGTGTCTCAAAAAACACCTCAAAACTGGGCGTGGTGATGCACGCCTATAATCCCAGTACTCAGGAGGCTGAAGCAGGAGGATCATTGCAAGTTAGAGACTGGCCTGGGCTACAAAGTGAGCTCAAGGCCTCCCTGAACTACATAGTGAGACCCTGTCTCAAAAAGACAAGACAAAAAAAACAAAAAACAAAATAGCTCAATAAAGGGGGCTCCACAACAGATACAAGCAAACAGCATAAAGAATCAGTCAGTTTCAAAACAGATCAATTGGGATTATGTAGTCTGAGAAACAAAACAGAACAAAAAAACCCAGAAAGAAAGAAAAGAAAAATGAACAAACCTTAGAAACCCGTGAGACACCATCGAGTACATTAATTTATGTATAGCAGGTAAAGAGAAAATGACAGAAAACTATTTAAAGAAATTAATGGCCAAACTATTCGAAAAGTTGAAAAACATTAATTTACACATTTAAGAAGCTCAATAAATTACATGTAGGGTGAATGCAACAAGATTCACACCAAGATATACCATACAAACTGTGAAAAGTCAATGAAAAAGAAAATCTTGAGAAAATGAGAAGTGACTCATCGCAGACAAAAGATCTTAAGAAAATGGATGAATTTCCATCAGAATCCATGATGGCAGTGGGATGATATATTCAAAGTGCTGAAAGAAAACTGATTACCAACATCCAACAAAACTATCCTTCAAAAACGAAGAAAAAATTATTCCCAGATAAAACACAACTTGAAAAAACTTGCTGCTAGTAGACTTTCTCTAAAACAAATATTAAAGAAAGTCTTTTGAGCTGTAAGGATGCCAGTCATTAATACAAATTCACATCAAAACTAAAGAGCACCAGTGAAGGTAACTTTACAATTAATTATAAAAGACAGAGTAAATGTATTTTTGGTAAGTTTTTCTTCCTGATTTAAGACAACTGCGGGCCTGGCAAGCACAGGGTCCTGAGTTCGATTCCTGGTACCAAAAATAAATAAAAGACAACCGCAGTAAGCAATAATTAAAAACCTGTTGGCTACATATAATAAATAGGTGTAATCTGTAACACAACACAAAGAACAAAGAATGAAGCTTTATAAGAACAAAGTTTTTATAAATGACTGTAATTCAAATGGTACTAATCTAAACTACACTGTTGTAAATTAAAATGTTAACTGTAATTCTCAGGGCAACCACTATTTAAAAAACAAAACAAAACAAATGAAACACTAGAAAAGAGTTAAAATGGTATACCAGAAAATATTCTATTAACACAAAAGGTGGCAATAATGGAGGATGTAAGAAAACAAAAGATAATTTCATCGTCTGCAGAAAGTTCTTCCCCAGGGACCCTATTTCAATATTATCTCTTGTATCAATCCACTACTTGTCAACCTTCTCTGCTTTATTTTCCTCTATAGCACTTATCACCATCTGACATTATTTTATTTCTCTACCCACTAAAACTTAAGCTCCAATAGGGCAAAGGCTTTATCTTGTTTATAGTGCCTGATAGCACAGGAGGTGCTGAGTAAAATGAGTAAACCAACATACTGCTGGTAGCAATAGCCTTGTAAGAACAGAAATGGCTTTCCCATCTTAAGAGCAGCACTATGAGAAAGGAAAATGTGCAAATACACAATTTGTAGATTTGGCAGCAAAAATATAAAGATCTCCCTATCTGATGGGCTTTAATTTTTTTCTGTAAGGTAAGAGGTGAAGACATATGCTGAGCCACAGACAGATCTGATAGGGTTGAAGGTTTACAGAGACAGAAACTTTGGATGCTAGTGTTGAAATCAAGGCGTGAGTCAGATTCAAATTCTGGTATATTTACTAGCTATTGTAGCCTTTTATCAGCAGTCATGTGAAACTGTCCACCAATAATTCGTGCATTCTTATAATTTTAAAAAGTATTAAAATTTAACAGAATCAATAACTGAATGAACTGAACTCAGATTGAGAAAAACACTATAGCAGACGAAAAAGGGAAGAACCCTCATTTATCAATTATCAAGTAAAAACCAGTTAAACCAAAGGAATGTAGAGTTTCAAACAGATATTTATGCACCCATGTTCACAGTAACATTACTTAAAATAGTTAAATTGTAACACCCACGTGCCCACTAACAAGTGAACAGATAAAATGTGATATATAAATACAATGGAAGATTACTGTCTGAAAAGGGAAATTTTGACACACTAGCTATGATATGTCTGAACTTTGTAGAATTAATGCTAAGTAAAAACAATTCAGTCACAGAAAGATAAATACTGCAATGAATCCAGGTATATTAAGTACTGAGACTAATACCACTGAAGTGTACCCTTAAATTGCTAAAGACAATAATTTTATGTTGTATTTTGCCACTATATATATATATTTTTTTGCTGTCTTTTTGAGACAGGGTCTCGCTATGCAGTTCAAGCCGGCCTTGAGCTCACTTTGTAGCCCATGCTAGTCTCAAACTTGCATCGATCCTCCTGCCTCAGCCTCCCAAGTGCTGGGAGCCACTATAAAATACTGAAGAAAAAATTAATTGACGCTGAATCATAGACATACTACAAAACCCAGCGCCATAATGTTTCTAGGAAGAAAATCTCCTGCCTCACAAGTAGCCTGGATTACTGGCATGTGCCACCATATTTGCCTTCAGAATACCGTTTCGTTTTTTGTTTTTTTTTTTAAGTTCAGAAGGAAATGCTTTTACAAACTTAAGTTTATGGTAATAGTACTGAAAAGTTAAAGGAAAATATCTCAAAACAGACAAAAAAGAAAATGAGAAAAGAAAATTTTAAGATCAACAGGTGGTTCAACATCCTCTAGACCAGAGGTACTCTAAGAACTGGGGATGATCTCTACAAAGGTTAGTGCTACCTTCTGTGGGGGGCTATCTGGAAATCCCTGGAGACACATGTATGCCTGTAGTACCCCTTCTACTGAGAAACAGTGATCCATGGATTAAAAGTACTCTATGTCAGACATACTGTGCATTTTCATATTGTAGAACAAGGTAAACAAACCACACATTACCATCACACCCAACTAAGACTTTTGTTTTAAAATAATGAAATATGTATCAGGAAAGTTTAAAATGGTTAGACAGATAGACTGGGAAGAGAATTATTTTGCCTGTAAATATTCTACTATTCTACTTAGTAAAATTTAAGAAAGGGTAGTATCTCATAAAGGCAACATGATTAAAAAATGAAGCTAGGTGTGTTGTCGCACAACTGTAATCCCATCTATTCTTGATGCTGAGGGCAGGCATATCACACATTTGAAGCCAGTCTGGGTAACTCTGACCCTGACTCAAAATTAAGTACCACACGGAGAAAAAAAACCAAAATAAAAACAAAAACAAAAAATAAACTCGCTTGTGAAACTTAATTGTAATCAAAGTAAAATGCCTACTTTATAATGTTTTGTTTTTTGTCTTTTTGAGACAGGGTCTCACTATGTAGTTCAGGGAGGCCTTGAGCTCACTTTGTAGCCCAGGCTGGTCTCGAACTCACAACGATCCTCCTCCCTCAGCCTCCCGAGTGCTGGGATTACAGGAGTGCGCCACCACACCCGGCTTTTTACTTTATAATGTTTTCTGAGAAATTCTGAAAGAATAAAAAGAAAGTTTGCCAAAGCCAGATGTGGTAGTGCACGCATGCCTGTAACCCTAGCAGTCAGGAGGCTAAGGCAGAAAGATTGCCAAGGGTTCTAGACCAGCCTGGACTACACAGAGAATTCAAGGCCAGCCTGGGAGTTGTCAATAAGCCACTAGTTAGAAATCACCAAGTAAGCTGGGCGTGGTGGCTCACGCCTGTAATCCCAGCACTCGGGAGGCTGAGACAGGAGGATCATTGGGAGTTTGAGACCAGCCTGGGCTACAAAGTGAGTTCAAGGCCAGCCTGAACGGCATAGTGAGACCCTGTCTCAAAAACACCAGGGCCGGGGATCTAGCTCAGCGGCCTAAGCGCCTGCCTGGCAAGTGCAAGGTTGTGAGTTCAATCCCTGGTGCTGCAAAAAAAAAAAAAAAGAAAAAGAAAAAGAAAAATAAATCGCCAAGTATTTTAAAATATCTATACTTTTTCAATGTACTTTTTTTATATAGTTATTTATGACACATAATATGGAACTCTGCTTTTTAGTTAATTCTAAGCACTGCCTAGTTGTTAGGCTTTCTTCATAAAAATTATTCTTTTTGAAGGGAGGAAAAAAGCAGTAATCTCAAGCATCAATTCATTTTCACTGAACTGTGATTTTTCTGACATACCATTT
>RJWT010052414.1:0-10552 GCA_004365215.1 Cuniculus paca | reverse complement strand
ACTTTGGTATTTTCTTTCAATTGTACCTTCAGGTTTTTAAATGCAAAATGATAGGCTAGTGTATAATTTGTTTATAAGGGGAAAATGCAAAATATCAGAGAATTTTTTCTGCTTCCACTTTACCCATGATAATTTATTATTATGTTAAAACCTGAAATTTCTAAAAGTCAATGAAGTTGTCTCACCACTAGCTAAATTACTGTTCCTTTTCTGTAACTTTATTTTTCCTATCCAAAAGAGGCCTCCTTTGTGTTGGAGTCTGGTTTCATTGTTTTAAAAAATTTTTTGGTTTTTATTTTATTAGTACTGTATATGTTTACATTACAAAATAATTACATTCTTTGTGGGAAGTTGATTTGTATACTATAGCAGATATTGATTCTTTCGTCATTCCCTCAATCTCCCTACCCCTTCCATCTCTTGATTACCTTCCCATTTGAAAAAAAGTTCCCACTCCCTATTATATGTTACTCTTTATTTATATTTTGAGTTTCTCATATAAGAGAAACCATGTGATATGTACGCTTGTGTGTCTGATTTATTTCAGTTAAGATTATGATTTTAGGGTGCATTCATTTTCCTAAAAAAAGACTCAACTTTATTATTTATGGCAGTGTGGTATTCCACTTTGCATAGGTAGCAAGTTTTCTTTATTCATTCATCTGTTTATTGGCATGTAGGATGTTTCCAAGATTTAGCTATTATGAACTGTGCTGCTATAAACATGGGTATACATGTATCACTATAATATGAAGTCTTTAACTCATTTGAAAAGATAGCAAGAAGGGGAGTAGCTGGGTCAAATGGAATTTCTAGTTTTAGTTTTTTGAGGAATCTTCATGTTGATTTCTGTAGTAGTTGTACAAGTTTACCTTCCCTCCAGCAATGTTCCTTTTTCTCTGCAGCCTTGCCAGTATTTGTTATTTCATTTCTTGGTGATAGTCATTCTTTCTTGAGTAAAATGGAAGCTCAGTGTTACTTTAATTTCCATTTCTCTACGGGCCAGAAATGTTGAACTTTTTTTCATGTATTTATTGGTTATTTCATGTATTTATTTCATGTATTTATTGGTTATTTCATGTATTTATTGGTTATTTAGTATCCATGAAAATAATTTTTGATTTTGTCTTTTAGTTTGGGGTGTCTAATTTTTTGAGTTCTTTTTGTAGTCTAGGTATCAGTTGTCTGTCTAAGAAATAGCTGGCAAAACTTTTCCCCTATTCTGTGGGTTATCTTTTCACACTGTTGGCTGTGTCCTTTGCTTTGCAAAAAGCTTTTTAATTTGATGTTATCCCATTTGTTGATTCTTGATGTTGTTTCTTGTGCAACTGAGGTACTGTTCAGAAAGTTGTTGCCTATGCCTGTGTGTTCAAGAGTTTGCCCTGTTTTATTTTTGAGTGTTTCTGTTTTAACATTTAGGCCTTCGATCAATTTTGATTTTAGTTTAGTACTTTGTAAGACATATGCATCTAGACTCAATATTCTGCATGTAGATAATTAGTTTTCCCAGTAACACTTGTTAAGGAAGCTAACTTTCCTTCAGTGTATGATTCTGGCCCCATTATCAAAGATCAAATAACTGAATGTGCATGGGACTCTTTCTGCTTCCTCTGTTTTGTTCCACTGATCCATACGTCTGTTTTTGTGCCAGTACCATGTTGTTTTTGTAACTAACTTTGTAACATAACTTCAAATCTAGTATTGTTTTGCCTCCTGCTTTGCTCTTCTTACCACAGATTGTTTTTGCTACTCTGGGTCTCTTCTGGTCCATACAAATTTTAGAATTGTTTTCTCTAGATCTGTGAAAATGATGTTAGTATTTTTTATTGGAATTACAGTCTAGATATCAGTTTTGGAAGTGTGGCCATTTTAACTATATTGGTTCTGCCTGTCATTTTAACTATAGTGGTTCTGCCTATCCAAGAACATGGAAAACATTTTCCTTTTTTGATGTCCTCTTTTATCTCCTTTTGCAGAGTGCCGTATCTTTTTCACATCCTTGTTAGGATAATTGCTAAGTATTTCTTGGTGCTATTGTGATTGGTATTGCCTTCCTAATTTCTTTCTCAGTGGGTTCAGTATTGGTGTACAGGAATGTTATTATTTTTTGTGTGCTGGTTTTGTATCTTGCTGCATTGCTGAATTTGGCTATCAACTCTAGGACTTTTGGATGGAAATTTTGGGTCTTTTATGCAGAGGATCATGTCATCTGCAAATAATGATACTTTGATGTCATCCTTTCCAAGCCTCTTTATTTCTTTCTCTTGCCCAATTGTTCTGGCTAGTGTTTCAAGGACTGTATTGAACAGAAATGGTGATAGTGGGACTCCTTGTCTTGTCTCATATTTTTCACTAAATCTGATTAATCTTAGATTAGTATTATTTGTGTCCTCCAGTAGAGGTTGGATCCATTTTTCATGTTCTCTTGTTCTCTTTAAGGAATCTCTAAATAATTGATCACTAACAGCAACTTTAGTTTCCAGCTCTGATACTCTGTTCTCACACTGGTTGCTTTGCTGCCCATACTTTGAGTAGAATTTGTGGTCTTCTGAATCTCTCTTTGGTACCTTTTTATGTGTGTCTGAGATGGTCAGGCCATGGAATCCAGGGCACAGTGTTGGCTCAGGGCAGACATGGTGCAGGGGTGCAGCTGCTCCCCCATTGTGTCAGTGTGGTGGCTCAGCTGTCCTGTGGGTTTAGTTTTAAAGATATTTATATAGAAAATATATCTGTTCCCTTGTTAAAATCTTAAAGTTAGAAGAAAATTTTATGCCTTAATGCAATGAGTGGTATTTCACAAAACTACATCTGTTTTATATTTTCTAATATTGAAAATTTCCACCTCAAGTTTTTCCTCCTTTTACTGCCTCTGTAATGCTTCAGCTGCAAACAAGAATTAATTTTACGCCCAGAAATTAACCCACCAAGGCTTTTCCCTATGATATTTCCTAATAGAACTATTGCAGATCTTCTGTGTTTCATATTTGCATTAAGTGAACATTGGGACATAAGGGAGCATTTGGTGGTTTATTGACTGGTAATGAGTGTGAGACAAATACTGTGTTATATTTTTATCACTGTAACAAAATAACTGAGAAATCGGCTTATGAAGAGAGTTTATTTTGGCCACAATTTTGGAGGTTTCAGTTCATGATTGTTCAGGCTTTGTTTGTTTAAATGTAAAGTGAGGCGGCACACAATGGCGGGATTGTGCGGCAGAACCAAACCACTCACCTTGATGCTGGAGAGCAAAGAGAGGAAGAGGATGGAGACAGAGTTTCACAATTCCTTTTGAGGGCACATCTCCAATATTCTAAGCTTTTCCTGCAATGCCTGCCTCTTATAGCTGCAAACAAGGCCTCCTGACATTACCGCCTTGGAGACCAAGCCTTTATCACACAGGCCTTTCAGATACATTGGGTAGACTCCAGTATCCATGAGTGTGTGTGTGCCACACACAGAGAAAGAATGGTCAAAGGCTGTCTTTATAAGATACAGTGATTAACTTGTTAAAGTAGTATCTATCTTCCTGAGGACAGGAGAACATAAATACAAAATAGTATCCATGAAAGTTGAATAATTTGTGAGAAAAACACAATTTATAGCCATCCCTCCACCCTCTACCTTACCTTCTCAAACAAATGACAAATTCTATGTATCTTCTCTTTAAAATATTTCATGCTTGAAAACTGTCTCATTTCCATGAATTTTACCCCTGTTCAGTTGCATCATGTCTTACTTAGATGCCTTTACATCCCCATGATTGATCTTCTACTTTTGAAGTTTTCCTTAGTTAAACAAATCCCTGCAAATGTCCTCAGTGAATCTTCCCTGAAGCTCTGGTCTGTTCTGGTCACAAACTCACTGTGCAGGTCTCAGGCACTAGACTTGCAGAAAGCAGCTCTCAGACCGCTTGTGTCTCCCCATAATTAAGGATTGATTTAGTAGATCTAGGGCAAAAAGAAGTATATATTTCCAAGAATAAAAAAGGTTAATTATGATTTGGCTAACATTTAGATAAAAAAAATGAGATGTTTCAATGAATATCTTCTTAGATTTTTCATTGTGTATTATTATGAATCATATTAGTCACTGTCCTGTCCTGGGACAAAGTACCTGACATCTGCAACTTGAAAAGGAGTTTATTTTGGCTCATATTTTCAGTGGATTCAGTTACTGGTCAACTGGCTCCAAGGAGGAAACATCATGGTAGAATGGCTTGGTGGAGGGAAGCAGTTGACCGCACTGCCATCAGGATGCAGAAAGAAGGAAGGAACTGAGGAAGAGAATCAGTCCTTCCAAGTCACATGCCAGTGACTCACCCCTTCTGTTCAGGCCCCAGTTCTGAATGTGAGGCTTTTGAGTTTTAAATCTAAACTGTAACATTTTGCTATCTCATTATGCAAAATGCATTTACCCCGGCCAAAAATCTCTGAGTCTCAAAAGTAAATCTTTTATCTGTGAGCATCTCTAAAAAAAGAAAAAGAAAGGTAAATATTTCCAACATACAATGCCACATGGTAAAAATTCCCATTCCAAAAGGGAGATAAACACCCACATTTCAAATCAAGGCCAAAACCCATCAGGGCAAACATTAATCCCTGTAACTCCAAATTCAGCACTCAGTGAAGACTGTGAGATATGAATTACAAAAAATAGGCTACCTTTTTCATATTTGTGAATGTATTATTAATATTTATATTTTGAACTGACACTTAGCCCCTATTGCTGAATTTCATCATGTTTCTGCTTCATGAAAATTATCAGTGATCAAGTGATTCTTTGATGCACAGATACAAAGATGATAACAGAAGTGTAAATTTCAGGACGTAAGTTAGAAAATATCCTCTGTAATTGCTTTTAAGATACCTTATTAATTAGCCTAGGTAAAAGTGTCTGCATGTAGTAGTGTAACCCAGGGTGCTGAACAAGGATATGCAGGATGAATGTTGGAAGCTGGACCATCTTAGGCCAGGGATCCCCTTGTCCCTGGCTCCCACTGCCTGCTATGTATTTGTACCACAGGGGAGCACAATGTCAATCTTTGCAACTTGGGTGAAGTGTTCTGCCATGAACAGAATATTTTTCAAATGTGAACTTGGTGAATTTTATGAACACAATGAGGAGGTGAGACTCAGTGTATAGCTCAGTGATAGAGCACTTTCATAGCATGAGTGAACCCTGGGTTCCATCCCTAGGAATACAGACACACACATGAACCACGTGATCTTCAAAGTGGCACATCTAACACCACAATCTTCTGTCCAACCCTATCCTAGCCTAGAAACGTTTCAAATCCCATCATAAAGTTACTGTTTCTCTTGGGAGGGACGAGGAAAATAAGCCTTAGCAAATCTGTTTAACAATTCTTTGATCTGATCATTGTTGAAAGCTGTTGATGCTGTTGGAAGTACTTTTCCATTTAAGGGTCAATAATTTTGTGAGTCATACTGCAAGTTAGCTAGCTAGGAAAGAAACAATAGCAGCTACATGGGCTGTGATAAAAGGGGTGTGACATACATCAGAGGTTGTCTTGGAAAGTCATTTGTGCCCCTCTCACCTCAAAGGGGAGCTGTGGAAATGTTATGATTGAAGTGAATTGTGGCTATCGAAGTGGAAAAGGAGTGGACGTGTATATCTGGTTTGTGCAAAGAAGTCGACAATAAGTAAAATTTATGTTGGTCCACATTATAGTGAATGAGTGGGTGATGGGGAAACTCACAATGTAAATGTTTTCACTAAGGTATGGAGGAATATGACATTTAAAATAAATATAAAAACTTCCCACATGACACCGCTAATTCCTGTAAAGACTGTTTCCGCGTGCAGGATGATGTGTACACAGTCAATGTAAATGATCTTGGTTCCAAGCGCACTGTTTTTTGTTTGTTTGTTTTTACCAGTGCCTCAGACAGTTTTTGCTATTAACTAAGGTTGTCATGAGTCATTATATGCAAAGAAAAGGTGACCACTTCTGAGACGGTGAAGTAAGGTAGCAAATCTTCAGTTCTTAAGTCCAAATGCAATTCCTAGGCCTAAGAAGTAAAAATTTTGAATGAGAGTTGAGCAGTATCATTTTTGTGATGCCCCATTGCTGTCGTCTGAATGAGTGTGTTGCTGATGACCGTGTGTTAGTTTTCCTGCTGTGGTTGGCGCTGGTGTACTTCAAAGGCCCATGGGTTAAAGACTTGGTCCTTGGGGGTTCTTATTAGGAGATGGTGGGACTTTTAGGAGATGTAGCCTTGTGGGAAGTCCTTAGCATAGGGCATGTCATTGAAAGAAACTGTGGGACTCTGGCAATTTCCTCTTCTTTTGTCTTCCTGGCTCATGAAGTGAGAGACTTTGCTCCACCACATACTCCTGCCTTAATGTGCTGTCTCACCAGAAACCCAAAAGCAAGGGGTCCCTTGACCATGGACTTAAATCCCTACAACAGTGAGCCGAAGTAAACCCTTTCCTTTGATAAGTCAATTGCCTCAGATATTTTATTATAGTAATGTGAAGCTAATGCACCCACTGACTAGGAAATCCCAGCGGGGTTTGACTTTAGCATAGGACTCAACATGCTGGGTCCTTTAGGTGGTGTCTTAATGGAAACCTCCACCGAAGTTCCGATATCTAAGTGGGTGCTCCCAAGTGCCTAGCTGAGAGGAGGCCACTTGTCCCCAGGAGAAGTCTGGACAACTTCCTGATGATGGTTAAGGCACATCAGTGACAGGATGGGACACTCTGGACCAAACTCTGGACCAGCGGTTGGGACCGACTGTCCTAACTAGTTTCGGTCTTAACCAGACTTGGAACGCTCATTAAATACCCTTGGAGTTGTGGAAAATGAAGTTAGACTTTTTCCTCTTCAGTCTTTCATTGTAAATCTTATACCTGCAGTCTGATTCCAACTGGTTTGGTCAAGTGGCTTCTGTAGGCCTGTATTCAATATCTTCAGTATGCCACACTTCCACTTTCAGGTCAAAGTGTGCTGATGTAGAAGATGATTTTGAGTTTTCTTTAAAGGCTGAAATAGGATATAAAATGCTTATACCACAGAGTTTCACATTTTCCCGACACTTGGCCTTAGTATAGCCACGTACATCAAAGATATAACTGAAAACCCCATTAGTTTCTTTTTCCAAGATAAAGCAACCAGACTTTACATTTTATGTGTGATACTTGGTCAATTCAATATTTGATTGTCAGATGAATGTAGTAAGATATCTCTTTGTACTTTCTGTATGCATAGGGTATTCAGATTATCTAACAAAATCACCAGTGTCATTCCCAGTGACCTGTACCTGTACATTAGCTTTTTCTACATAATAAATAAAGGACAATACAGCGAATTTGCTCATTCATCACTGAGTCATATAAGGTGTCTCCTATTTCTCCCCTCCTTTCTTTCCTCTCTTCTTCCTTCCTTGCTTCCCTCCCTTTTTCTCTCCACCTTCCTTGGCGTGAGTGTAACTCAAAGGCACATTGTTAAAGGCTTGGTCCTTGGATAACATATTTGGGAGGTGGTAGTACCCTCCCTTCCTCCTTTCCCCTGTACTTCTCTTCCTTTCTTTTTTCTCTCCCTCGCTTCTCCCTTTCCTTCCTTCCTTCCTTCTTTTCTTCCTTCCTGCCTGCATCCCTTCCTTCCTCTCTCCCTCTCTTCCTCCATTCCCATCTTCCTCCCTCCCTGTCTTCCTTCCTTCCTTCCTTTCTCTCTGTCACACAGCCCTTTAAGAATTTTAAATGACTCGTATTCTATGGTCATGAAAGTAGGTTAGAATACAGATCTGGGCTGCTGGGCATCGTTGACTGACTCCTGCAAATGAAATGTGTCCAGAATTCTTCCTCATAAAATTACACATTATACCATTCTTATTAAATTTTCTTAGTGTTTTATTACTCTATCAAATGCTGAATCCCTTGAGGGAAAGGTGCTATCTTATTCTTAGTGATTAGGAGTAAGTTTAGTAACAGATGATTCTCCTTGTCTGTTTGTTTCTATTTTAATCCTGCTTCTAACACTTACTAGCTTTGTGACTTTGTTATCTCCTTGAAGATTTGTCTCTTCAATTATAAAATGAGTAATTATGAGGTAGTTAAGTTGCATATAATAGGTTGTGTGAGAATTAAATTAATACATATAAAACATTTAGGATATGATGCACCAGTGTTTAGAGCAGCTTTATTCACAACAGGAAAAAGGTGAAAACAACCCTATGGCCCATTGAATGGATAAACAAAATATGGTACATACATGCAATAATTCAGACAATTCAGTCTTAAAACGGAAGGCAATTCTGAAACAAGCTACATTCATCAGCCTTGATGCATTATACTAAGTGAAACAAATAAATCGTGAAAGGACAAATCTTGCATGATTCCATTTCTATGAGGTATCTAGAGTAGTAACATTTATAGCGACAGGAAATAGAAAGGTTGCTGGGAGCTGGAAAGGGGGAGTTATTGTTCAATGGGTATAGTTTTAACTTGAAAAGATGAAAATGTTCTGGAGATGGATTATGGTGATGATGGGTATTAGTCACCCTTCCATTACTGGGACAAACACCTTGATATACGTAATTTAAAGAAGGAAAATTTTATTTTGGCTCATATTTTCAGGGGGTTCATTCCATGGTTGGCTGATTTCATTGATGTGGGTCTGGGTGAGGTAAAACATTATAACAGAAGGGGATGGCAGAGGAAATCTGCTCACCTTGTGGCACTGGGGAAACAGAGAAAGAGAAAAAGAACCAGAGCAAAATCCTTCAAGGTCATGTTCCAGTGACCTACTTCCTCCAAGTAGGCCATACCTCCTAATAACTCATTCAACTATGAACTCATTAATGAGTTAATTCACTGATGAGGTTAAGTGTTTTTTAAATACAATAAATTTGGGACCGGGGATCTAGCTCAGCGGCCTAAGTGCCTGCCTGGCAAGTGCAAGGTTGTGAGTTCAATCCCTGGTGCCACAAAAAAAAAAAAAAAAAGAATTTAAATACAATAAATTTGATAATCATGATGAACTGTCACATTGTTATAGTATAAATATTCTTATTAGACTGGATTTTTTTTCTTTTTTTTTGTGGCATTGGGGATTGAACTTGCGACCTTCGCACTTGCCAGGCAGGTGCTTACGCCACCAAGCTAAATCCCCAGCTAGACTCTATTTTTTAGTTCTTGGAACTTAAAACATTTATAATGGTAAATTTTATGTCATGTATATTTTGCAACAATACATAGTATATGAGATGATCTAAAATAGCTAATCTTTATTAAATTCATCTGAATCAAAAATGATTGGTAATAGTAATACTAAGAGTAAAGTGGGTATGCATATTATGCATCATAACATCTAGCCCAAAGTCTTACAAAAAGTAAATATTAAATAATATATACTGATGAAATTAAACTAAGTCTCTATAATAAAAAATCAGAAAAAAACACAAATTAATGTCAAATGTAACCCAAGAAAGCCAAAACTGTGGAAAAGTTTGTTTAATTAGATTATGGCAACCCCCTGGACTCTAATAATGTACAGTTAATTTACACTGATATAATTTTAGTGGGCTACCTCTCTGCCAGGGGTATGGTATCGGCAATTTACAAGCACATTTGACAGATAAAAAAAACCCTGAGAATAAAATTAATGCATTTCTCTCTATCACTGACAACTATGGTTTAAAAAGCCAGAATAATATTACAAAGTTTCATTATGAAGTAGCTATACCAGTTTCAGTTAGTTTTTGGCTGATTTGTCATTTTTCTCAAAGCAGAATAAGGGGTGATATAGCTTAAGGTATTAGTATATATGAAATTGAATTCATACTTTAGACACTCAGAAATTTAGATTAATGAATGTAAAATACATTTTAGAAACAAGAAGAGGGCAGAGGTTTGAAGGCATCCTGAGAAGGATGGGTCAGAGAAGGAGCTATGGGAGGGAACGGGTGACCTGGAGCCAGAGAGAAACAGCCCAAGGGACAGGGTATTGATGTGACTTCTGACTGCTCAATAATTCTCTTCAATTTCTTTATCAAATCCCTCCATAAAATCAATGTATATTATAAAAAGGTAGTCATTATAACAAAAGTTAAAATCTGTGGTTCTTGAAAGCATTATCAGTCAAAAGTATGAAATTTAACTATGGAAACCTCCTCTCATTTCCTCAAGAAATTCCTAAAATCTTGAGTACATATGGGTTCTGTTCCTCTCTAATGTCTTCACAGCTCGCCTACCTGTTCATGCAAAGAAACAAAAGAATGAACAGCTATCACAGTTGTGTGATAACTATAATTTTGCAAAACTAATATTAAATAAAAGTACACAATTAACATTTATGCATATAATATTACATATGTACATAAAAGCTTCAAGCTGCAGAAAAATTGGTGCCATGTCAAGTTCTTGAAGTTTGACTTTGACTATTAAACCTGACTTTCTTGACATTGAGTTTACTGTGATAGCTCATAGAATTACAAGTGGCTGAATATTTCTGTAAAACCAGGACTCTTAAATATGATGATACATTAAAAAGAAGAAAAGGCAATAAAAGAATAAAAGGAAAAAA
>RJWT010052413.1:0-10576 GCA_004365215.1 Cuniculus paca | reverse complement strand
TTTTATTTTGAAAAGAATACAATCAAACAAAACAAAACAGAGTAAAGTCAATCAAAACAAGGCAATGAACATGGTACATGACTTTTAAACAGGGTAAAAAGCAATCGGTAAGGCTACCATAATGCCTCTTGTTATCTGCAGTATACCTGCCCATACCATCAGGGATAAGTAAAATCAAACAAAATACAACAAACTGAAACAGTAGAAACAAAACAAAACATAACAAAACAAAACAAACAAAGGAGAACAATGTAAGCAATTCAGAAAAAAATCTTTCTTTTGAAATTCCCATAAAATACTTATGCATGCATTGCATTTGACATTTACTGACACCCTATCTTTTGACATGTCTTCTATCATTATCTTACGCTCTTTGTATTTTGAAGTACTATACTAAATTATTTTTTATCAACTTAGGTTTAGACCTAAAATCACATTATAAGCCTTGTTTTTTTTTTTTTTTTTTTCATTTTGATTCTGGGAATTGAACTCATGGCAGCAAGCATGCTAGAATACGAGTCATCTAGAATACAAGTCATAATGGCAAGGTCCAAAAATATATATTTTTGTAATTTTCACAAAGTTTAGTACAATTTTTTGAAAAATCTTTTACATCTATGATTTTTCCTTTTTGAGGCTCACTGACCTATTAAATTTCTGGAAATTTAAGGGAGACATTTAAGGGAGGATTCAAGAAGAGACACATCTGTTTTCTGCCATTTTTGGTTTCTGTTTTTCTTAAATTCCAGAGTTTGGTTTTCAAGTTTAATTTTCAAGTCCCTCCACCTCTCATCAAATTTTAGTATTGTAGTGTTTATACCTGAATGAAAACCAATTGTGGTGACATAAGGAAGGGAAATGACTTGGGATTTGGGAATGTGCTAGGTGAACTTGATCTGCCCAGAGATTGTTTGGCAGTTCTCAACTTTCCTTTTTTCCTTTTTGTTTCCCTCTTACCTGTCCTGGCTGTCTTTATTTACGTGTGTCACAAAACATGGAATCTAATGGTCAGGGGGAGAGTTTAATTTTACCCTAATCAGGCACCACATGCCTGACGTAGTAAATCCGATGCTTACAGCACCTTAGTGGGGTGATTTTATTGTCCCACTTCACAGATTAGAAACTTGAGACTTAGAGTTTTACCTAGGATGTCAAAACCAAAACTGCAGGATTGGTGTTGTGTTTTAACAGAACACAGAATTTATTTGATACCGAATACAAAAACACACCCATCTAACAGGGACACAGAGAACTCCTTTTATCAACTCCAGTGAAAGCATAATTTTCTCAATCCTGCAGAATAGATGCAAAAAACAAACAGAAAGTGGCAGTGGGTGAGGCTATGCATTAGATCAGCAAGAAGAATCCTGTGCCAGGAGTCAGGACTGCTGTAATTGTGAAGCCCGGCGCCCTTGCTGTATTTCCTATTGCTTTTGGTGTTCATGCCCCCTACCACTTCCGGGCTTTTCTGGTTAGGATTTGTGTGAGAAGTCGAATTTAACAGGTGACGATCGTCTGAGTTACAAAAAGGAAACAAGTGAAAAGGTTTGCTATAATGACAAGAAATTTTAGAGCAGCAGTATGCAGTGTGATGCAGCACACAGTCCTCTTCATGAGAACGGAGACTGCATCAAGCCAAAGCAGTATTGGTCTGCATGGAGCGGTCACCAGCTACCTTTAGTGATAACGTTGCTAGGATATGAAACTCCAAATGCACTGTTAGTGTGAAAGTCGGATTTTATATTGGAAAAACAACAAAAAGCGGATGGGGTGGGGAGAAAACATCAGAGAAAGAAAGGAAAGAAAAGTCAGGAAAACAGTCAGTCCCTGGTGCTTTTCCTGGGCATTGGAGGCACAGGGATGACATCACCGGCAGCCTATCAGAGCTCTCCAGCTTTGTTCAGGTTCCGAAGCCATGTCATCATCGCTGATGCAGCCCAGAAATGAAAATAGAACCATCTCTAAATATACAACAATGAGAGTCGAGCACTGCTTTAAAAGGATGAGAAAAACCAAAAAAACTCCTTAAATCATAGTCTCCCTTTCATAAAGAAACTAAAATTTGGTTCCTGGAGCCACTAACCTTGATGTTTATTTCAGTCAGTTTGAGACTTTACAAACTGGAAATCAAAGCTAATTAATTCGCAACGGAGACCACTCTCCAGTCATTCCAGTTTGCCCCTGGATGTGGGATAGAGGCAAGTCAAGCCACCCTAAAAGGCTACTGTGAGACCATTGCCACAGTGTCAAGGGGTTGACAGTCTGTTGGTTTGGGGCCAAAACAAGAAAAGAGGGCTCCCCAGCAAGGTGGGCAAGGGACTGTCATTGTCAATATGTTTCACTAAGCTAAAAGCAGTTTACAGTTGTTGAAGTTTGATTGATCTGTTGATAAACACTAATGTTTTCCACTTGACAATTTCTCCATGTTAATTTCTTTAATGCTGGCAGTCCTGCCTGGCAGGGCCCTATAAATAGTATCAGTGTCATCATTCTTTTTAAGTTATTAATGAGCCATCGTGTTTCAAGGGGCTGAGATTTGGGGACAGGTTGTGCTTGACTGCAGTTTCTGACATTGATATGCTAGTATCTGGAAGTTGGTTGAGAGGAGAACATGTTTTTAAAAATATTACAGCACTGGCCAAATACATCCATAATAAAAGAGAGTTGTTCATAATTAGTGACTAATTAAACTTTGGAGAGAGAAATAAAGTGCCAAGCCCCTGTGTGAGGCGTGTCCTTGACGCTGAGGCATTAGTACTGTCCCCACCACAGTGCAGCTGCTCTCTGCTTTCTTTACTACCTCTCCCTACACAGCCCCTTTTATCACTGAGATAAATGGATGCTTGACTCTGGAAATCAGCTTTGGCTCAGACCGTTCTGTCTGCCAACTGGTGACTGGGGACCAGAGCAGACTTCTCCAATTAGCAGATTCCCCATCAGGCAGCTGGACGCACTGTGTGTTTGCAAATACTACGCTGCAGCAGCTGAGCCCCTGACTGAGGTCTCCCACACTGGCAGATAGGAGTCCTAAAGCCAGACAGACACACAGACCAGGTAGTACCATATCTTTAAAGACATTTTCTCACTCCTTCAAGGTGGTTCAAATGGACATTGAAGGCATCCCGTGATAACAAGGGTGCAGGCAGTTTCTGTCATGGTAGCCAGATGTCTAGGTAGGAGAACTGCTTTCCAGCAACCAGCAGCATGAAGAGGCCACCTGATCAAGCCAGGTTATGATAACACTCAGATACTCTTCTAGTTTTGAGTTTGTCCATTGTGATCCTAAGATCCTCTGCTGGGCCATGATATGTTAGAAGTTGGTTTCCATAACTTCCTACTAAGTATCCCATTTTCCTTCACTTTAAAACACTAATTCTTACCTATATTTACCCGTATTCTTTAGGATTTGCTTTTGAATTTTTATAAGAACCTCATTTTTCTTATTAAAGTCTCTCTGTCTATATATATATATATATATATATATATATATATAAATGCAGAAATCAGTGATTTATTAAATATATTTCCATTCAGTGTATCACATTTGGAAGATCCAGCTTGATTTCAGAAAATACAGAAAGTGATGCTACAGTATTTTGGCTTAGAAATACAGAGAAGAGCTTAAACATTTAGTGTTCAGGAAGGATATGTTAATCAACTAAACCAACATGAATAGCAGACTTTCCATTTAATTTTGGGTTACACTTCTTTCCATTTCTTAGCAAGAAAACTGAGCAAAAATAACTCAGGACAAAACACAAATTTGATATGTCATTTTTTTCTATAATAATCTAATTAAATTGTCTACCATTCAAAGAACATTAAGGAAAATTTGGGCTGGTACCTTTCTGAAAATCAACAACACAATTATTAGCTATAAACTGGCACCAAGGAAACAAATGTCTGAGTTCAATAATCTTAGTTATATTTAGAAGCAACAATGTATTTCTGAAAGTAAAGGTCACTAATCTCTTCACGGTTATAATGAGAAATAGAAATGGTTTCATAATACTGAGATTTGTTTCCTTATAAAAGGAGATCATTTCAAATATTTAAGAAATAAATAATCTTACATTAAGGAAATTAGTAGATTCATGCTTTATATAACAGGAAGTTTGATTAAAATCAAGATATGATTATAAAACCATAACTTTTAAAAGGAAGCGGTAAAGTGGGAGAGGAGCACTTGTGCTCATTTAGCTGGAGAGAATTTGGAAGTGTCTGTTAGGACCATTCAATGATAAAAAATACTAGATTTTAGTGGTGGCACCTTTACTGGGACAGCTACTTGTTCTCACCAAAAAAGCTAGGTGTGGTGACATGTTCCTGTAATCCTAGTACCCTGGAAGAAGGAGGCAGGATGATGGTAAATTCAAGCCCATCCGGACTGGTTTAGTGACTTTGATCTTGCAGTGGATTGGTGACTGGTGGTCAACTTAAGCACCAGCTGAACTGGATCAGTGTGGTGATGAGTGTGAATGCCTACCTGAGGGCTGTTGCCAGCATGAAAAGGATACCTGGAGAGGAAGAGTAGCATTGTGGATCCTCCTAAGCATTATTGTTGTTATTTGGAGCTGTTGGTTCTCCTGGAGGAGCTTGTCATGGTGGCTCCCCTGGTAAGAACTCAGCTGTTATCATCAGAGGAGCTCAGGGCCCTGTTGCTGAGAATGGCTGCAGTTCACTTTGGGGGAACCTTGGTCCTTATTTGGAGCATTGCTTCCTGGCTCCAGAGGGGAAGATGTGTGCTGTTTAATCTCCAGGAGAAGTTTGTCATGCTGGCTTCCTGATATGTACTTGGCTGTTCTCATTGTTGGAGGAGCTCAGGACCTCATTGTCACTGAGGATGGCTGTGGTACTTTTCAGGGGAGCTCTGGTCCTTATTTTGAGCATCACTTCTTTGCTCCAGTACAGAACACTTGGCCTGCTGGCACAGATCCTTCACTCTGCTGGTACAGACTTTCTAGCTTTCACCACTGACCTTTGGGCCTTCCCAGCACAGATATGTGGGACAGACTTGCATGGGTCATTGTCATGGGTTCTGGGTTTTCAGTTGAACTTATTCAGGTTATTCCCATGGGATCCAGTCCTTGGATGAATTTTCTAGGTCTTTAGTGTTGTGGACAGATCTCTTGCACCTTCTTTGTATGTGACTCTTTGGGTGACCATTATAAATAATACTATAAATTATGTGTCCTGTGTGTAATTCATTGTTCTCCTTATAACCCCTGACTACAACAGATCTTGTCTCAAAAAAAAAAATGCTTGGGGATATAGCTCAGTGTGAAGGACCTAGGTTCAACTCCCAGTATGACAGAACAAAACAAAAAATCCTCAGGTATCCACTGTCCATTGTTTAAGGATAACTAACAGGCAACTGTGCAATGCAATCTTTGGCAGCTAAGACACAAAAAGTGCTGGATGACTAAAGAAATTATAAGAAAATAGAGAAGAGACAAGAGATTATATTTATTTGGCCTAAAATAAACTGTTTAGGAATATAATTCTGCATACCAATTCCATAATATCAAACAGAAATTAGATGGAAAGAAATGGCTTTTTGCTCTGACCAGAATAATGAAGACAAGACAGATACAGTATGAGACAAAGCATCGCCTAGAGGTCCAGGGACCTGGTGACTTACAGAAGTCATTATTTGGACTTTCTTGTATTCATTTTAAAAGTGAGGCATGTTGGATTAGATAATCTCCAGTAGTATTGATGGCCTTGATATTTAATGATTCATTCTTATTTTATAAATTTCATCTCTGCATATAAGTATTTGTGTGTACATATATATAATTGTGTGTATTCTTTAAATTATCCTGCACATATACACATATCTACACATATGGCCTATTTATGTTTTTCTGTTTGTACATGCATAAAAAAGCACATAGTCACTCTGGTAAGATATCCTTTCTCTAAAGAGAAAGTACAGCCAACCAGTCAGTATAGTTACTTGCCCTTTTATATCTGTAGTTTTAATATATCTTATGACAATCTCCAAAGAAAGTCTATGTTTTTACATTTCAGAATACATTCCTCCACCCCCAAATTCTTCCCAGACTTGATTAAAAGTCTTTTCTCAGGTGTAGAACAATTTGAAATAAGCAAGAGAAAAATCTGTTTTTTGGAGCTTCATTCCATCACTGCAGATCTTGCGACTCAAAATGACATTATAGGTGAAACAGGACTTAATCAAGTGTTACTTTCTTGGAGGAAGGCATGCTTTCAGTAATAATCCTCCTTGGTCTTGGGTTAAGGGAGTGCATTGTATATTCAAGAGCACGGCAGGGAGTGCTAAAGAGAGGTTCTGGTGTTTTCCTTTCTTTTTACTGAAGCACTCATCAGCAACTTTACGGGAACAATGATCATACTCTTGGAGAATTAATAGTGTAATTTTAAGGTAAAAAGAAGCATGTCACAAAGAAATAAATGTTACTAGGGGTTTAAATTTTGTTTTGTTATACACATTCCCTGGCCGTGGGCACTTAACATCACGCTTTTAGACTATTTTCTATACCAGGTTTTTTGAAAGAAATGTACATGCCTGAGGTTCCAAATGTATCCCTGCTGCCCAGGGACCACACTGCCTTTTCCATAATGTCCTCTTCTCATTGTGTGCAATGGTCAACAAGCTGGCCACACTGCACCTAGTGTAGAATGGGAGCCTCCAATGTAGGCCTCTCCTCCACTGTCTGCATGCATTATTCACAGATCCCGCCTCACCTGGCAGAGAAACTATACTGTCATATCCATCTCCCTTTGTCTAACAAACCCCTCACTCATTCGGTTTCACAAGTTACCCATTTTGTCCTACCAACCACTTTGACATTGACAATGACAAAGAGTGGGTATTGAAGCGTAGAATGAGCCCAAAGATTACAGCATCATTAAAGAATGATGGAACTGATTAATGGCATGTGGTATACATATACCTCTATGAAATGATTTTTAAGAAGTGTCACTGCTTTCCAATCAAAAACTGGAAAAGAGAGGGAAAGAAAGTTTCGGTTAACACTTAGTTGTCTGAGCTATTATAAGAAAATGCCTCAGACGTGGTAATTTATAAACAATGGAAATTTATTTCTACCAGTTCTGGAAGCTGGGTAGTTGAAAATTGACATGTTATCATCTTCGGTACTGCGCCTTCTGAAGGCTCTCATTTCACATATGGCACATCCTTATTTCATTTTTACATGTTAGACAGGACAAACAACCTATCTCAGACCTCTTTTGCAAAGGCATTAAGTCCTCATGACTTAATCATCTCACAAAAGGCCTAATTCTTAACCTCTTAATTCAATTAACTTGTTGGTTAAGTTTTACTACATGAATTCTGGAAGGTGAAGGACAGATAGTCAGATCATGGGACTTGGCAAATCTCATTTGATCAAAGTTTGGTGACACTTGATAGTTAATTGTGATCTGAATTCTTTTCTCTGCAAGTATTGATCAGATTACTGTTCTTAGAAGCTACAAATGTAGACAAAACTGCTTACAAGACTGAGTGCTTTTCTATTGTGTAACAAAGAGGATGGCTCCAAAATTTTACCTAAATGCAGAAAAAAAGATTCTTCTTGAGTTCATTTATAGACCAGGTGGTTTTTATTGCTGATTTTAGCTATTTAGCCCTCCACACAGATGTTTAAAATGTTGTAGTGAATATCCTGCCAGAATTTCAGTATAATGAAATTTATATTAATAGAGTTATAAGGAAGACTACTACTATTTGTTATTATATACACAGAAGGACACAAAGCAAGAATTATCCCAATTTCTCATCTAGGAATGTTTCTGTGATTACGGTTCAGAGGCTAGTGCAGACACCAGGTGTGAAACCACCCTTTAATGTTTGGACACTATGTATTATAAGAAATGGTCAGTTACTAGACAGGGTTGTATGTTATTGCCTGTTCTATTGTGTGAGTGGCATATATTTTGAAAGATACTGCCAATGCCTCAGGATAAACAGAGCCCTAAAACTCTCTACTCTAAAATATAAACTGCGAGCTCCCCGAAGCTAATGCCTTCCTGGAATACTCTATGCTTTATTGATTTCCCTCTACTCTGAGCTCCCAAGGCTCTTAAAGTCTGTATCACCCCATTAAGAATGCTTTCTTATACCATCTTGTACTATTAACTAATTGTTTCATGCATATTGGCCTTGTTCAATGTGATTGTTACTGCCTCTTGGGTAGAAACCCTTCTTCCTCTTTTTAACATTTAGCACCAAGAAAATTCTGAGAATGTAATTGACACATATAACCCACTGAATTACTTGTTAATTGATCACCCTACTTGAATTAGCAAATTGTATCTTAAATTAGGATTATACTTCTGATTTGGGCTACAGTTTGATGGGGGATGATATATGGAAGGGTCAAGAATCAATTAAAAATTGTATCTTTGATGTCAGCCAGCTGCCAAATATTTCATTGCCTAAAAATACTAAATCATATTAGAAAATAATTTAATCTTACCAGAAGAATTTTCAAGAATGGGACATAATTAGGGACATAATCTAAGGCTGAGAATCTTTCAGTTGAAAACTGAGGATATTAATCTAAATTTCCAGGTTCTGTGTTTACTTCTTTACAACAATAGCATCAATGACAAAACCTTTAGAAGAGCTCAACTCTTCAAAGACTAATAAGATAAAATCTTTATACTTAAAAAGGCACATAGATGTTTGGGGTTCTCAAATAGAAACATAAGGGTAAATGCATATATGAAATGCTAAGCAAACATAAAGGACAGGGGGAATGTTAACAGGTGAAAAATTCAAAGAAAGACATTTGAATGAAACAGATGCTTATGGAAAGAAGTATGTCAGGAGTAGAGGGAACCAGAAGGCACATTGAAACATCCACAGACTAACTACCTGAAGCTGATACCATCTTTCCACCTAAAGAAGCAGAGGAAGGAAATAATAGTTGGGAACCAGTGAGAGCTACAGTGATAGAAAACAGGCTCCCTAGAAAGAACTTCAACCACTCGAAAGACAGTCACTGCGAGAGACATGATACTAATACAGAAGGGACCAGAGAAGGGTCCTGACACTAGTCTTGTCTTTTGATTTTCTGTTTGTGTTTCTTATTTACTTACCTTAACTGAAAACCAACCTGGAACACAGTAGGATATTAAATCATCAAGTAGCAATTTTTTAGGCCATAGAAGCAGTTCGAACAAGGTAGATAATGAATAGAGATCCAAGAATACCCAGAATAGTATTTTCATTTTGGCTTTCAGCATTTGTTCTTACCCTTAGCATAAATGAAAAAGTGCTCATTTCCATTATAAGGAAGGAAGAAAATCTTGGGAGCCTCTGTGCCTCACCTCAGTGTTTTATCTGTTTGGAGCAACTTTCATATTTTTCCTCATTAGTAGCATTAGCTACTACTAGTATGTTTCAGTATAAGATAGCAGGAAAAAATAGTGACTCATAAAAAACAAAAAGAAATAATCCATTAATATAAAATAAGCAATATTATTCCTTGCCTCTCTAACTAGTCAGAAGATCAAAACTGTCAATTGTAACTTTATTTTCTTCTTATATATTTTTTTCTATTTTGATACTGAATCTTTTCTGGTCAGGGTTCTATACTTGGTGATATAAATGAAACATTCATCATACAGGATCTGAGTTTTTGTTGATTTTGTCTATATCAGTTTGCTAAAGTTTTCCATGAATCGGCATCAGGACATTGCCAAGAATATTTGCAGTGAATCTTCTGGATTGAAGACTTCCCACCCACTCCTTAGCCTTCATGCATGAATAGCACCAATCTACTTTCCCATGGGTATAGTTGATTAGCCAAGGAACCCAAAAGAGCTCAAGGCAAGTTTCAGCTTACAATTTAATGAAATTGTAGCCACCTTCTCCACTCTTCTGTATCAATTTGGATAGGCTTATACAATAGTAATAAATAACAACAAAGTCTCAATCACAGATAAGCATCAATTTAGTTTTTATGCTATCTATTATTAGTTGGTTGTGCCTCTTATCCACATGGTTTTCATTCAAGTATGCAGACTGACATAGCAGCCTCCATATACACAGTGTTGCTCATGTGACTGAAGAAAAAGAGAATATATTGAAAAGTTCACTGATTTTTAAACCACAACTTGAAGGTTATGCACATTTCTTCTGATCACATTTCACTAGCCAAAGTAAGTCATATGACCACACCTGATATAGAGTAGGAACATACAATCGTCACTTAGGTAAGATAGATGGTATTTATGAACAATAATGCAATCTGCCAAGCTCACTGAGTTCAGGGTTGCTGCAATTGAAGGCAAACTCTTGAATATGAGTTATTTGGTGTTGAGGATGATGGTGTGATGTATTGGTTGCTTGTATAAGACTAGTTTTACAGCTTGTAAGACACTATCTTGATCTTCTGGGGTGCTATTTTTCAAAATAAATGGCTGGCTAAGAGATGACTTACTCATGTCCTCTGTTGCTGCATTGCCATTTCCCTATTAAACCTTAAAGATCCATTTCCTTCATTCCATTTCCTCGTTCTGTAGCCCAGGATACTGGCTTATATAGTTTTGTTTGTCTTGTTCC